>CAUYRT010070813.1:0-12991 GCA_963574885.1 Lepilemur ruficaudatus
AAAAAGTCCTCAGCTTTCTCTTTTTTCCTTTCTTCCAAATTGGCCGGTGTCTATAAACTCCAATGATTAGTAGTCAAATCATCCCCTAACCCTTGAGCCTGTGGGAATATAGGAATTTCAACCCGAGCACATCAGTCCCGACGCCCTCCTTGACTCTTGAAGAAATCCTTCACAGCAAAGCACAAGGGAACGGCAAGGGGGGGGGGGGGCACCGAATGGCCTTGGACCGGAAGAAGCGAGTCTGCTGGGGTTTGAATAGTAACCCCCGGCTGCCGGCGACGGCTAATCTTTGACCGTGGAGCAGCGGGCTGCCCTGCGCGGTGTGGATGCGCTGGGCGAACACGAGTCCCGGGAGGCTGGGTCATTCCTCCCCGCCCCAGCCCGTCCCTCGCTCTTCCAACTTTTCTCGTGGGACTCCACTTCCCGGTGCTCGGTTTGAATAGGCTATTTCACACCCGGTTCTTCCACCCCTCCACCCCACCCAGTCACATTCCTGGGGCTGTTCCAAGCCGCCGCCGCTGAACTCTGAAGAAGTGGACTCTGTCTAGAAACTCAAGCGAAGCTGAACTGCGCCGAACCACACGGTCCAGAGACCTGAGCCAGTCCGGACGCCCTTTTAACCAGGCCATTTACCCAGGTCGAATTTAGAAAGAATCAATCTTTAGCGTCAATTTTAAACCTTTTGTGCAAATGGGCACTCAGTTTAGACAGGGACTAGAAATTGTCACCAATCTCGCCCTGCTCCACACATTCTTCTACTCAAACCTGTACGAACTGGAAGTTTACGAAGTTTCCATTTCTCGTACCCCGTCTCAACTTGCTCCCCAAACGGCACACTAAAATGTAGGAACACACGAGGACAGCAATCTCCCTGGAATTCACTCGCTATTTCCAATCCTCGGTCTCCTAGTCTTTATTCCTCAAATACCGCCCCAAGCACGGTATCCTGGACTCCCAGGCTTCGGTCCCGGTGCGCTCGCTAGGACTGGCACCCGGGCGCAGCCTCCCGCCCTTCTCGCCCACTGTAAATAGCCTGGCACCCTCCCCGGCCTCCAGGTGCCACGGGATCCCTATCGCCTTGCTCCCAGAAAAAGTCCAGAGAAAGGCTGCGGCGCGGGGCAAGGGGGCGGAGAGCCGGAGGGATGCAAGGAGAGGCCTGCGAACATTTCACTTTCTTTCTGTTGGCACTCCTTTCCCATTCCCGTGGCCGAGCCTGTGGACGACGTGTCCGCGCCCGCCTGAGCACTCACCCATGGCGTGAAGTCTTGCTTCTCTGCGGTCCCCAAAGGAATGCAAGTGACCAGGCGCTGCGCGGGGCCAAGCTCTCCAAGCTGCGCTCGGGCTGATCGCGCCCTGGCAAGTGACAGCCTCGCCCCTCCCAGCGGAGACAACTTGCCAGGCGCCTGGAAACTCTGCGGGCGCACAGACCCCTCCCTCTTTCCACCTGCCTCCCCTGGTTGAAGCCTATTTCCATCCCGTTCATGGTGGCTTTCCTCCCCAGCAGCCCCCTTTCACTTTCAGGCAAGCCACATGCAACCGTATCCTTCCTAAATACCTTGGCACACATTACATACACACACGTTATCTCAGCACCCCACGTATGACTCGGTATCCAAGACAATGATCTCTAAAGTGGAGTCTAGAAAAAGATTGTTCCAGAAGCAAAGGCAGATTTAATATGATAATTTTATATTCCCTAAAATGCTCTTTTGTCTTTGGTATACGATTTTTTCCTAATACGTTAAGAAAGACAAGAAGGAAAAAAAATCATTTAATTTATACTTTGTCATCTCTTCCTTCTTCTACATGTGTGTGTTTCTGTAATCTGGAAAAGTTATAAAGTCCTAAAAACAACACATAATAATATGCAGGAATCACCAATTAAATAAACGACTCAATTCAAGAGGGAGTTGATAAGGATGAAAGAGCACTGGGCTTGTCAGATGAAAGGTCAAAGTTGTAACCCTGGCTCATTTCCTAATTTGCAAAATGAAGGATCTGGAAAAAGTGATCTCTAAGGTCGCTTCACGCTAAAAAAAATTCAAAAATTATATAATTCTATGGGCCATTGACCTAGTTCTTTCAGGATTCACACTAGAGAATTTATTTCAGTAAGTCAGTCCCCAAAGTGTCTTAAGCTTCTTTTTCATGCAGAGCACACCTTAAAGTGTACAAATCTATATTGTGAGCAAGTGGGAGAATAAAATAAGGTGAACATGGTTACTAACCTTGAGGAACATTGCTATCTGATGGGGAAGACATACTATGAAAAGTAAGTAAGAATATCTTTAGCAGAATACATAGATAAATGCAGAGCGTATCGTTAAATTGGCACAGAAACATTTCCACAGCTATTTCTCACATAATGGAAGAGGAATACTCCTGGCAGGGATGTTGTAAATGCATTTCAGTTAAATGGAAATTGAAATTTATTCTTGTGGGAGGGTAACAGAAGTAGTCAATAAAAGTTAAAAGTGTTCAACATACCATTCAGAAATACATTACCATTCTGGAAATTGACTGACATGAACTGTGATTGCAGCAAAGTATAGCACTGATCCATTGGTTAAATAAAGATAAGCGATGAATTTTGGAGGCTAATTTATAAGCTCCTCTTCAGGACCACTATAGACAACTTACGACCTATTTCCTGAAGACCTATTCTAATATAATATTATAATTCTAAAAAATTAGAACTATTCTTGTTTTTTTCCAGTGTAATTGTACCGTGATTCTGAAATATAACATGATAACCTAAACTGAGTACACTTTGCTGTCAGGCACTGTTCTAAGAGCTTTGTATTACCTTATATAGTTCTCACAACAAAAGGGAAATTCTGTTATTCTCCCTTTACAGATGAAGAAATTAAGCCACAAAGAGATTAAGCACTTGCCAAAATTCACATAGGTAATAAATGGGAAGGTAAGATTCATACCAAAGAAGAAATACTCCTGAGCCCATGATCTCAAACAAATACTGTCTCTTAAGCAGGTGGATTGCCTGCTTAATTAGATTTGCACCTGCTTAAGAAGGACGGTGATATTTTTCAACACTGAATATAATTCATAAATATTTTAAACAACATTATCTGTAAAGTATAAGAATTTCAAAATACACGGAAGATACAAATTATCCCATACTGCTGATTTAATAATCAAAATGATAATGTCTCTCTGTTGGCTTATTATATTATTATTTTAAGTGAATATATCAAAGTTTTGATGTTTAATCTACCTTACAGTGACTATATAAATGGTATCAATATCCTAAATCTCAGGTATAGAGAAGCCATTATCTCACCTGAAATTTAATAATTTGTAACATTTTATGAGAATTCAATAAACATACATCAATTAATTTATTATCTTAGTTGTTACATTCTATTCATGACTCCAATTTGCCAGTATTTCTGCTTTTTCATTCCTGTCACCTAATTGTCCATCAAGTCCTAAGGTTCTGTCTCCAAAATTTCTCCCCTCTCACCCCACGTCTTCAAGCCCATTGCCTAGACCACCTTTTAGCAAGTCCTATGGAGATGATTAGCACATATTGTTTTAAAATATGGAAGTTCTTACCCAACATTGGATATAAAATTGATACTTCAGCTAAAATTCTAAAATCTTGATGAATAGGATGAATAGGAAATTTTCACTACAAAGCCTGATCAGGGCCAAGGGAAAACGACCCCTTCACCTTCTCTGAAGGTTCACTGTAAATCAACTGACAAAAAGCAGATTAATAGGAGAAATGCACACAAATTTATTAACATGCACAGAGGAGAATCATAGGGTGATTACTTCAAAACCCTCAGTGGGGTATGGAAGTTTATGTTTCATCTTGAGGTTACAGAAAAAAACAGGGCTTTGATCATAGCAAAAGAGACGTGGCAAAACATCTATGGCGGGGGAAAAGAGGAGGTCTGGCTTGCAAAGTGGTCTTATAAGGGAAATGGAGCCTCACAGGTAGCAGCCCTTAGAGAGAATAGATGGTAAATGTTTCTTAGAGACTAGAGATGTCAGACTTTCTAATCTCTCCCAGATCCCAGACAAGGGAAGGCTCTCAGAGAAAGCTTGGCTGCATCAATGTAGATTTTATCTACAGATGCAAATCTCCCTAACAAAGGACAGCTTTCCAGCTATTCTTGTATTTCCAGCCCTTAAGGATAGCCATCTTGAAATATGTCAAGGAAATATATTTTGTGGTAAAATATTTTTGTTTCTTCAGTCTCCTTTTTGGAACTCTTCATTCAAAAAGTGTTGCATACTAAAAGCCAAGTTAATAGTTTAGGAGAGATTTGAGTTAGAGATTGTTAGGTAAGAGATAAGCAAAGGAGAGAAAAACATATTAGGATAAGCAGAAAAGAACATATTTAAATATATCATCCCAAATCATCTTGAATCAGTCTCTTAGTCCTGAGAATAGGTCAGTTTGTGTCCCATTCCAGCAAGTGACAGTGTAGATAGGCTTGGTCTCTATGTATGATTCAGACAAATGGATCTTTAGTAAGAGGGATGTCTATGGAAACTGAAGAAAAACAAAGGTTAATGTCTGGAGTAGTCTATAAACTAGTTTTTCTAGAATCTCCAAAGCATCTTTTTATTGCAGTAGCAAGCTGACAGATTTTTCTAGATTATAGTCCAAATCAGATGTTCAACTGAGCTTTCTGAGTATTCCATACATCAATGGACCTGAAGGGTGTATACATATATATATAGGTTGCTATAGTGATTTCTCCTGAAGTGTATATCAAGTTGTCTAGCTTCAGTTTGCAAGGCCTCAAGAAAAGCACAATTTTAATTTCTAGTGATTCCAACTCAGAAAAATGGGAGACAATTTGAGAACATTAGTTTGGAGAATTGTAGTCAGGAAAGAATTCAGGATTTAGTCCAAACAGTAGACAAATAATAAAAACTTAAAATAATTGACAAGGCTAGACTGTACTAACAGGTGCATTATAGTTTTCTTCTGAAACATAATTTTTCTCTCTCTAGTCCTCCTTCTCTACTAAAGACAAATCATAGTAAGACTAACTTATTTGCAAAATAAGTCTTAGTCTTATTATAATTGGCCAGATTAATTGCATAAAATGCAACAAGAATAGTGTTTGGCTATATAGGTTCTTTTGAAGTTGGTTTTGCTGAAAATTTTTTGTAGGATATCTTAGATTAGACTTTTAAAAGCCTCTCAGGGTGAGGAAGCCAAGCCAAGGATTCACCTTCAGACTATGCCTGTAATATCTGTAAGAAATGGGTGAATTTCTCTCTTCACAGAGTTCCCAAAATATCTTGAGGTTTCTGAGCCTGTCAGAAAGTGATATTCTTTACTTACCACAAGGTCAAGAACCTTGTTAGGGAACAGGGTAGAAAAAGTACCAAGTCGGTTTTACCTAGGGGCTGGATTTTTTATCAGCTCTATAAAGTCAATCTCAATTCCTCAAAGTGTTCTGATCATATCTGAAAATATATCGTTCCGTTAAAAGCCTTGGTAAAATAATTAATGTCTCCAGTTGTGGACTCATACAGAAGAAAACAGACTCTTATTAAACTTATGAAAATAACTATACTGTCATAAAATAAGAATACTCAAGAATAGTTTTTGAATCCTGGAGAAATCAAGCAGAGAGAAAGGTAAGTATTGCAGTTTTGGTCACAAAATATACTTTGCCCAATTGCTATAAGCTATAAATAGTTCAAAAGACAGAAAGGTTTTCTTAACTGAAGAACAAAGCATAAAATGAAGAAGTGATGTTTTAAACAAAAAAATCATAAAAAATTATTTCATTCCTCTAACATTTCAGTCCCATATAATAAACGTGTGTTCTTCTTGATGTTATGTTGGCAATCTTCATGAATCCATCAATTTTTGTATTAAAGTTATGGAAGTTTTTAACTAATCCAATGGTATGACCTACAAAGTTATTAGAAACCTGAATTCAAGAGTACTTAGTAGAGTTCTGTCCATAAATTTCCTTGAAAAGCAATAAAATTTTGGACAGTAGCCAATTTTAAACTGCTGTTTGAGAAGAATCAAAGTAAAACAATAACTTTGTGGATGACAAAATTTGGTTATTTCTCTGGCATACTACAATTTAACATAATAATTTTAATTGTAATTGGTAACATTTACCAAGACAAATCAGAATTTTAGGTATCTTATACAATTTTGAAACACATATTAACAACATATTTATAAAAATATTTATATTTATAAAAACATAAAGTTCAACACCATTTCTTTTTTTTTTTTTTTTTGAGGATACAAGAAACATATTTTAATCTGGCTCTGGTGGGAAGGGGATGCTGGAGTACAAGTTGAAGGAAATTTAACAGCATCACTGCAGTGGTCTTTTAAGGCTTGTCTTGGCTACAACAAAGTGAGTGACAGACTGGTCAACACCATTTCTTATTTGACAATGCTTCTCACATGATTTTAACATACTAAATAAGCTTAATATGTCTCTCTTGGACTTACAAGAGTTCTTTCCAGAATGTCCAAAAGTTAGTTTGAGGTCAAAAACACTGAATTTCAGAATTTGAAATTTAATTGTGGGAAGTTTGTCAAATATCAAAGATTTAAAACAATTGCTATTAAAATAAGAGATATTTAAAACAATTGATCAAAATAGGATCACAGGTCACTGAAAAAATTCATTCACTTAGCCAAAGTGATAATTAGAAGATTTCAAAAAGCAAAAACCTTCACTCTTTGATAGAAAGGAGACTCAATTTTCTAATCAAAAGAGCTAATAAACACAGCATGAGGCAAAATCTCTCTTCTTTTTCTTCGACTCACTCAAAAAGTGAACAAAACTCTTTCATTATCTCTTATTAATGCTACATAAAAATTTGTTTAAAAGAGAAAACCAAATTCTGCCTTTGCATTCGTGTATTATTAGTGGTAAAGATAATTTTAATAAAATCTATAAACAGATCCATCTAATCTCAGTTTTGATCACACATCATAATATCTCCCTAAACCTTTTATAACTTCTCAAAATTTTTCCCATTTTCTTTCTTTCCCCAACTTTCTATATCCATTTAGATTTGTCTATCCTTTATTTTTTCCTTCAATTTTAAACAAGCCTTATATAACCTCTAAGCTAGACAAAATTACTTTTTTCAACAAAAACCATATTCTCATGCCTCTCTTATAACCTTCCTCACCAAAAATACATCCTACTTACCTTATAAAGTTTGCACACAAAAGTGTTTCCCTTATATCTAGTAGTTTTAATTACATATGTTAATTACAATGTTAACTCTTAGTAATCTTAATTTTTAGAGAAAAACCTAGGAAATTAGCAATTCTAATTGTTATATGCCAGATACAGAGCCCAGGATAATTTAAAAACAATGTCTGGAAGACCCAACCTCTCCCAGCATGGCAGGAGGCACAGCCAGGCCAGGGAGAATACTGCCCAGGAACTACAGGCACATATATGCCTCCAGGCCTCACCATGGCCACTTATCTAGACCCCAGAAGCTAAAAGCTCAAAACCAAAGACATAAGCTCACAAAAAAAGTATCAAAAATATTGCAGAAACAGCAGTGTCATAACTTATAAAAACAACTAGAAGATTTGTCTGACAAGTAGACCAAGCCAAAAATGTCTGAATTATATTTAATACTGACAATTTTGAACATATTCTAATTTTATTTTACCAACAATTTTAAAACTAGCTTTATTTACCAAAGACTACTAAAATCGCATGAACTTGAAAAGCACTGGGATTTGCTCTAGGCATAGAGTGACTATGGGTCATTGAGCACCACGTTATATCCCAGTCAGATATCATTTCAACATTGCCAAAGATTTGCTTCATTGAGGGAGAATGTTGAATGAGAAGAAGAATAAGAAGGAAAAGCAATAGTGGGAAATTAAAACATACAAATATTTAATAACTGTGGACAAGAAGAACTCATGCAGAGGGGTGAAAAAAATAATATTAGGCAGGGGGAAAAACTCAGAGAAACTCCTGTGAAAAAAGTTTCAAGAAGAAAAATGTGACCAACTGCATTAGAAGCCACAGAGAGAGCAAAGATATTAAGGACAGATAACTTCCCTTTGGATTGGAAGTTATGAAGCCACAGATGAACAGTAGCAAGCATATTGTCAAAGGTTGAGGAGCAGAGAAATTCCAAAAATAAAGAATGAGGAAGTAGGGGTAGGAAAAGAGTGTAGACAACCTATTCACAGCTCATCAGGGAAGGACGGTAAAGAGTGTTTAGGAGTATAGAAACAGGGGAAGTTTATTAAGTCAAGGAGAAAAGAAATACGAAGATATTTAATATGTTAGTGAATATAAAGATAATGATCTTAGAGACCTACTTCTTAGAGTAGAAAGAAGAGATGTTATCTGGAACATAGGAGGAGGAATGAGCTAGAGAGTGGAAGAAAAATTTCCTAATACTTTAAGACAGCAAAAGAGGTTGGGAAAGAGAGTGAAAATAAAAAAGAAGAAAGATTTTGTTTCAGTATGGAGCATTGGAGCAGAGGTAGACTGACTGGAGCCTGATAACCTCAGTATTCTGTAGGCACTAGGAATGACATACATTGAGAAAGAAAAAATCAGGGCTGCAGTCCCACTTAAGGAAAGTAATGAGTCTTGTTACAGCTGCTGTAGTAAATAGGAGAGGGAGCTTACCATGGTATATAAAAGAAATATCAACTAGCATTGAGGTCTCAGATGAGATAAACATAAATTTATAGAGAAACCAATCTTTATCTTTATGATTATGCTAACAGTGCTTAGTAACCTGGATATAAGAGAGGATAAGACAGGTACCTGGATTAATACAAAACTGAGAGCTTTTGTGAAGTTTAGCATAGAGAGATAGGAAGAAAAAGGAGTTAGTACTTCAGGCAAAAAAAGTAGTTAATTCACTTTGGGTTTAAAGTAGAACAGGAAAAAAGAGGACTCCAGGACAGTCTCAGTGCACTGGGATAAAAGAAGGAGTCGAGAGACTGAAAGTATACATAAAGTTTAAAAGCAGATTCAGTGGAAATAAAACTTGAAAGATGAGGATAGAGAGAAGTTGATATTCAGCTACTGCTGTTTTGCACTGTAAGATTAAAGTGGTTGAGAAATTTGGAGTGACAATGAGACCCAGGATAAGACTAAAGGAGCAGATTCATAATGTTCAGTGGAGTTGATGGTCTCTTGTGTTAAGACAAGACTTTGAAGACAGGTGTCGGATGAATCATCAATAGGGATACTAAAGTACTCTACAGTGACACTACACAAATACATGGAAATTATACAATCTGCTGCTTAATGGTCCTTGGGTCAATGAAAAAATTAAGATGGAAATAAAAAGACTTTCCAAATTGAGCTAGAGAAAGCTTCCAAAATCTCTGGGACACAACAAAAGCAGTGCTAAAAGGGAAGTTCACAACCTTAAATGACTATACCAAAAAGACAGAAAGATCACAAATTAAGAACCTAATGTCACATCTCAAAGAACTAGAAAAAGAACAAACCCAACCCAAATTTAGCAGAAGAAAAGAAGTAACACCTCCTTAGTTAAGTATATTCCTAGGTATTTTCTTTTCTTTATACCTGTTGTGAATGATATTGAGTCTTTGATTTGAGGGTCAACTTGACTGTAATTGATGTATAGGAATGCTACTGACTTATGTACATTGATTTTGTAACCTGAGACTTTGCTGAATTTGTTAATCAATTCCAGGAGTCTCTTGGTGGAGTCTTTGGGATTTTCTAAATATAGGATCATATCATCAGCAAAAAGTGATAGTCTGATCTCCTGTTTTCTGATTTGGATACCCTTTATTTCTTTCTCTTCCCTAATTGCTCTGGCTAGCACTTCTAGTACTATGTTGAATATAAGTGGTGACAATGGAAGCCTTGTCTCATTCCAGATCTTAGGGAGAATGCTTTCCAACTTTTCTCCGTTCAGTATGTTGGCTAAGGGTTTATCATATATGTCTTTTATAATCTTCAGATATGTTACATCTATACCTAGTTTGTTGAGGTTTTTTTGTCATGAAAGGGTGCTGAATTTTGTTGAATGCTTTTTCTGCATCTATTGAGATAATCATATGGTCTTTGTTTTTGTTTTTGTTTATGTGGGGAATCATATTTATTGATTTACTTCTGCACAGCTAAGGAAATAATCAACAGAGCAAACAGAAAACCTATAGAATGGGGGAAAATATTTGCAAGCTATACATCCAACAAAAGGCTAATATACAGAATTTACAAAGCACTCAAGGAAATAATCAGGGAAAAAACAAACAATCCAATTAAGAAGTGGGAAAAAACATGAATAGAAGATTTTCAAAGGGAGATAGACAAATTGCCAATACACATATGAAAAAATGCTCGATGTCACCACTTAACAGGGAAAAGTAAATTAAAACCACAATGAGATATCACTTAACTCTAGTGAGAATGGCTTTTAAAAAGTCCCAAAACAACAAATCCTGGCATATCATGGATGCAGAGAGAAAGGAACATTTATACACTACTGGTGGAACTGAAAATTAGTATAACCTCTAGAGAAAACAGTATGAAAATTTCTCAAAGAACTAAAAGTAGACTTACCATTTGATCCAATAATCCTACTATTGCGTATTTACTCAAAGGAAAAGAAGTCATTTTATCAAAAATATGCCTGCACTTAAATATTGAATATTTGTAGCAGCACAATTCACAATTGCAAAGATGTGGAATCAATCCAAGTGCCCATCATGGATTAACAAAATGTGGCATATCTATATTATGGAATACTACCCAACCATGAAGAAGGGTGAATTAAGACCTTTTGAAACAATTTGCAGGCTGTGCTGCCTGGTTCCTAATAGGCCACAGGTACTGATACAAGTACCAGTCTGCAGCCTGGGATTTGGGCACCACAGAACCCAGAGGACCAGAGAAATCACAGAACTTTGGGGACCAGAGAACCCAATAATAAAGCCATATAGCTATGACCAATTGATTTCTGACAAACTAGACAAAAACATAGACTGGGGGAAATGACACCCTATTCATTAAATGATGCTGGGAAAACTAGATAGCCACATGCAGAAGAACGAAACTGGATCCCTATCACTCATCACATACAAAAATTAACTCAAAGTGGAATAAAGACTTAAATGTAAGACCTGAAACCATACAAATTCTAGAAGAAAATACAGGAAAAACTCTTTTGGACATTGGCCAAGGCAAAGAATTTATGATTGAGAACACAAAAGCAAATACAAAAACAACAAAAATAAATAAATGGGTATTAATTAAACTAAACATTTTCTGAACTGCAAAGGAAATTATCAACAGAATAAATAGACAATCTATAAAATGGGAGAAAATATTTGCAAGGGCTTACATCTGGAATCTACAAAGAACTCAAACAAATCAGCAAGAAAAAAACAAATAATCCCTTCAAAAAGTGGCCATATTTTTTTAAAAGAAGATAGACAAATGGCCAAAAAACATAAGAAAAAATGCTGAACATCACTAATTATCAGGAAAATGCAAATGAAAACCACAATGAGATACTACCTTAACACTGTCAAAATGGCCATTTTATAATGGCCATTTCCATAGTGCTGGAAGTCCTTGCTAGGGCAATTAGACAAGAGAGGGGAATTAACAGCATCCAAATGGGGGCAGATGAGATCAAACTCTTCTTTGACAATGATATAATATTATATCTAGAAAACCCCAAGGATTCAACCAAGAGACTCCAGGAATTGATAAATGTATTCAGTAAAGTCTCAGGATACAAAACCAATACACACAAATCAGAGACATTCATATGCACCAATAACAGTCAAGCCAAAATTCAAATCAAAAATGCAATACTTTGTGCAATAACCTCAAAGAAAATTAAATATCTAGGAGTATATTTAATGAAAGATGTGAGAGACATATAAAAGGAGAACTATGAAACACTAAGAAAAGAAATTGTAGAAGATGTAAACAGATAGAAAAATCTACCTTGCTCATGGATTGATAGAATCAACATTGTTAAAATGTCACACTACCTAAAGTGATCTACAGAATTAATGCAATCCCTATCAAAGTACCATCATCATTCTTTACAGATCTAGAAAAAATAATTCTATGCTTTGTATGGAACCAGAGAAGAACTCGTATAGCCGAAGCAATCTTAAGTAAAAAGAACAAGCTTGGAGGTATCTGTCTACCAGATTTCAAGCTGTACTACAAGGCTGCAGAGACATAGACCTTTGGAACAGGACTGAGAATCCAGAGATGAAACCGTCCACATATTGTAATCTAATCTTTGACAAAGCAGACAAAAATATACACTGGGGAAAAGAATATCTTTTCAATAAATGGTGCTGGGAAAACTGGATAGCTACAAGCAGAAGATTGAAACTGGATCCCCACCTATCACCTCTCACCTCTCACAAAAATCAACTCACGATGGATAACAGACACCTAAGGCATGAAACCTTAAGAATTCTAGAAGAAGATGTTGGGAAGACCCTTTTAGACATTGGCCTAGGCAAAGAATTTTTGAAGAAGACCCCCAAAGCAATCACAGCAACAACAAAAATAAATGAATGGGATTTGATCAAATTAAAAAGCTTTTGGATAGCCAAGGAAACTATCATTAGAGTGAATAGACAGCCTACAGAATGGGAGAAAATATTTGCTCTCTACACATCTAATAAAGGGCTGATAACAAGAATCTATCTAGAACTTAAAAAATCAACAAGAAAAAATCAAACAACCCCATCAATAAATGGGCAAAGGAAATGAACAAAAACTTTTCAAAAGAAGACAGAATAATGGTCAGCAAACATATAAAAAAATGCTCAACATCTCTAACCATTAGAGAAATGCAAATCAAAACCACAATGAGATATCACCTAACACCAGCGAGATTGGCCTCTATCAAAAAATCCCAAAACAACAAATGTTGGTGAGGATGCAGAGAGACAGGAACACTCTTACACTGCTGGTGGGACTGCAAATTAGTGCAACCTCTGTGGAAAAGAATT
>CAUYRT010070815.1:0-98183 GCA_963574885.1 Lepilemur ruficaudatus
ACTGTACTCTACTCCCCTCCCCTCCCCTCCCCTCCCCTCCCCTCCCCTCCCCTTCCCTTCCCTTCCCTTCCCTTCCCTTCCCTTCCCTTCCCTTCCCTTCCCTTCCCTTCCCTTCCTTCTTTTCTCTTCTCTTTCCCCTCAAAAACTCATCCATCAATTGCTACTGCTTCAGCCATTATTCCTATGAAGATGCTTCCCAACTCTGTATCTATAGCATTTCCAGCTGCCTGCTGGGTGCCTCCATCTGGAAGTTCTCCTTGCATTCAAAGTTAACATGTCCAAAACTGAACTCATTAATTCCCCATTAGCTCTCCTTCTTCTTTCCAATCCCCACTAATGGTAGTAGCATCATTACCTCCAGCAAACAGGTTGGAATCTTAAATTCATCCTTTACCTTTCCTTTGCTTCCTGATCCCTCCCTGATGTCTCCCTCATCCAGTCAGTTGGCCAGACCAGCCTATTCCACCTCCATACTGCTGCCATTATTCAGCTTTTCTTTTCCATCACTATTGTCACTACCCTAATTTAGGCCCTCATTATCTCCCCCCTGGACTACTGGAAGAGGCTCCTCCTAACTAATCTTCCTTCTTCCACTGCATCCAACACAGCTACTGCCAGATTAACAGTATTAGGCCCAGAGTAACAGTATTAGTCTTTAGCTCTAATTACATTACTCACTTGCTAACAAACCATCCATGCCTCCAGACTGCCTGCAGAATAAAGTCCAGACTCTAAACCAACTTTCATGGCCCTTCACTCTCTACTGTCTGTTTTTCTGGCTTTATTTACCTTCACACGTTGCCCAAATAGATAGCCCCAGCTCCTGAACCTGCTCCCCATTCTTCTACCTTCTTATCACTGCTTATCCTGTTTCTTTCTCTAAAATACCGTTCCTTCCATTCCAATAATCCTATTTCCATCCTCTTTCTTTCTTCAATTCTCTACTCAGAGAAATTTGACCAACTTTCAGGCTCAATCTGAATGCTGTCTCTACTGTAAGGGACACTTCTAGCAAGAAGCAATTTTCTTTCTTTCCTCTGTGTACTGATAGCTGTTTGTTATTCTGCTGTCTTCGTTATCTGTTCCTTGTATTATTCAGTTTAACCATATTTTGCACCTACTATTATGGCTCTTATAGCTCTTACTTCTTTGTCTACTCCTCATGCTCGGTACATGTGCATTGAATTTGAATTTGAGAAGATATATGGAAAAATGCCATAGCGGTAATTTAAGGATTTGGGATATTATAGTATTGGGTTAAGGAGGAGAAATTAGTTAATAGTTGTGGAAAGATATGATGATGCAGTGAGAACAGGAGTCAGCCATCTAAAGCATAATGTAAGAAGAGTGCAGAGATGGCTTGCCCAGTAAGGATTGCCCAACTCAATCCTTATTTCCATAAAATTGTCTAGCTATTACAATATTAGTGTTATTAGCGTGTACTACTCATCTCTTGTAGATCTAGAGCAGAATTTTAAAGGAGACCAAGATCCTCCCCCAAAATTCAACTTATAGACTTTTCAGAATAATATTATTTAAAATTAGTGATATCTCTGTATTGGCTAATTTTCCAGAACTACATAGTATGCAACATTTATATAAATTGAATCAAAATATATTTGAGGTGTGGTGTATCTCTGGTTTCTACCAAGTCTACCCCCATATTTTTCATGAACTACTGCAAAAGTGTTCTAACTGGACTCTTCATAGCCACTTGGTTTCCTCCTCTCCCTCCTTCCAAGTTGTTTTTCCACACTCATGATAGAAAACTTTTTTGTTTTGTTTTTTAAAATATCTGATTATGTCACTGGCTGTTTAATAAAATGCTGCAGTGCCTTCACATTGCTATTAGATACAGAGCAAACCTCTTATGGCCAGTTCGTCCTGGGTGGTCTGGTCCCTGTCTACCCCCAGTCTCGTTTCATAGTTTCCTACAGTGCTCTCAGCTGCAGTGCTCATTCTTGTGCTGCGAACACACTCCCCTTACCTGTTTCCCTCCCACGCCCCTCTTTTACGTCTGTCCTTCCTTTGGTTATCAGCTCAGTCTTCACTTTTTCAAGGAAGTCTCTGATTTCCTGACAAAGTTAGTTCCCCTGTTCTGTGCTGTCATGGCAGTGTCACTCTTTTTCCTTTGTAGCATTTATTACCATTGTGGTTTTACATTTACTTGTGATTCTTTTGTTATTACTAGTCTCTTTCATTTGATCATAAGTTCTGCAAGCTCCATGCCTAGAACTGTGCCTGATGTATGGAAGGTGTTTAGTCTATATTGGTTGAATGAATGATGAAGTTTTTGTTTATATTAGCTGAAAGGAAAACAATTCTGTAAACTTTAGTGATAAAGTTTTTTTTTTTTTGAGACAGAGTCTCACTTTGTTGCCTGGGCTAGAGTGCCGTGGCGTCAGCCTAGCTCACAGCAACCTCAAACTCCTGGGCTTAAGCGATCCTTCTGTCTCAGCCTCTCGAGTAACTGGGACTACAGGCATGCGCCACCATGCCCGGCTAATTTTTTCTATATGTTTTTAGTTGGCCAATTAATTTCTTTGTATTTTTAGTAGAGATGGGGTCTTGCTCTTGCTCAGGCTGGTTTCGAACTCCTGAACTTGAGCAATCCGCCCATCTCGGCCTCCCAGAGTGCTAGGATTACAGGTGTGAGCCACCGTGCCCAGCCTGTGATAAAGATTTTAAGATACTAAATATTGCTTTCATTTATGACACTTTGATGACAAGTTCTCTTCCAATTTTTATACATATTGTGGAGTATTAGATAATAAAATGTAGTAAAGTGAGATCATACAGAATCACAGAGTAAGAAAAAAAACCTCAGCTGTCAAACATTCCAGGCTTCTGTCTAATGTGTTGTGTCTGAAGCTGTGCAGCTTCCTAAACATCTCTAGTAATAAAGGGCTCTGCATTATCAGAGGCTGCTCCATTTTTTCATTTCTTCATGTTGAGCCAAAATTGGCCTGCCATAGCTTCTCTCCATCAGTGTCAGTCTCTACAGTAATACTTACTATTACTATCATCTCTGTAAGCTTAGAATCTTAGGGATTTTCTCCCTTCACCTCTGGAATAAAATTTCTTATTCTCTTTTGGTTGTGAGCTAATTTTTGAGTCTATCTCAGTACTTTTTTTAAAAAGATGTCAGTGAAGTGGATTTAAAGAAATAGTGTTTTAGAAACAGTTATTTAATTTAGTCAAGCTCTTAGTCTGTCCTCTAGGTTAACTACCGTCTTATGTGAAAATTACTCGTCAGAAGGTGTGCTTTTCTGAATACTGTCTTAATTTTTGTCAATTAGTTCATTACAGTTTCTTTTCCTGACCTTTTCAGTAGTGCGGTATGAAAGGGGCAAGTGTTTCAATGATAACAGTGATTGGGGAGTGGGAAGAATTCCTTAACTGTTGTTATTTGGGGAGGTAGAAAAGCAAAATTTATAGGAAATTATATATGCTAGCAGAGTAGGGAAGACATTTTGAGAGATAGAAGGGGAAAGGGAGTAGGAGAAAGAAAATACAGGAGTTGAGAAAAAATAGATTGCAAAATAGTAACAAGGATTGAAAATGTAATTTACTGATCACTTGATCACCTATTCCACAATATTATATACTTTACCCATGGTATTACATACTTTGTCTCTTCCATACAATGACTATAAAAGTAGACACTCTCATGTTATAGAAAGGTGACAGCCTCTTAGTCATACTGCTAGTGAATGACAGAAGTATTTTTCAGACCTAGGTTTGTCTGGTTCTAAAGCCAACTGTTCTAATTTGACATAGCATGTAGTTTTGCGTAAGATACGAAGCAGATGGAGAGTCACTATATAGCATAACGGTTAAGAGTGTGTGTAGACTCTAGAGCCTGCTGGCCTGGGCTCAAATCCTGGTTCCGGCAAGGTCCTAATCACCTACCAGCTATGGTACCTTGGGTAAGTTGCTTGATCTTTCTATGTGCCTCATTCTCCTCATCTGTAAAATCAGGCTAATTGTGGTACCTTCCTCTTAGAATTGTAAATAATTTAGTTAGTATATAATAAAAGAACTCCTGACATACGGAAAGCAATACATAATGCACAATGTGTTTGCTGCTGCTGTTAGTAGTAGTAGTAGTATGTGTGTATGTATCCTGTGAAAGGTCCCATTTCTGAGAAGTTTGAGGAAGATGTTGTCAAAATTGTTATCAGAACTGTTTCATCAGTGTGACTCGGTCTGACTTGTCTCAAATTTCCCTTCTGAGAGTACTTACTCTGTGTCATCATATCCTTCATCCCTTACCAGGCCCAGCCCCCAAAACACACAGACACACACGCAAACACACCCTCACCTTCCTCTTTTCCCTTTCTAGAATTAAAAGCCAATTCAAATCTTCTCATTTATTATAAAAGAAAGGAAGAATAAAGGTTCACTGCAAGTAATACATAAATTAGGATCTAGTAGCCTAAGTTAAAAGTTGCAATTCAAAGTGAAAAATTTAGAACAAGCTCTTATTTTACATTTTCTTTTTCCAAAATAAGGTGCTTCCCAGCCTCCCTGCAATTCAGCTCCATAGGATTTAAGCTGATGATTACATGATAATAGTTGTGGGGCATTTCTGATGATTATTTGCTTCTATTGTGAAGTATATTTATTACTTTAACTTCCTTTCCCTAGGAAATTAGAACTTTTAAAAAAAATCACTAACTCAGGCCAGGTGCGGTGGCTCACGCCTGTAATCCTAGCACTCTGGGAGGCCAAGGCGGGCGGATCGCTCAAGGTCAGGAGTTCGAAACCAGACTGAGCAAGAGCGAGACCCCCGTCTCTACTAATAATAGAAAGAAATTAATTGGACAACTAAAAACATATACAGAAAAATTTAGCTGGGCATGGTGGCGCATGCCTGTAGTCCCAGCTACTCGGGAGGCTGAGGCAAAAGGATTGCTTGAGCCCAGGAGTTTGAGGTTGCTGTGAGCTAGGCTGACGCCATGGCACTCACTCTAGCCCAGGCAAGAGAGTGAGACTCTGTCTCAAGAAAAAAAAAATCACTAACTCCTCTAACTTGTTGATGATCACTTACTTGATTAAAGAGAAAATATGAACAGAGAAAGAGCTATAGCTGTTACTTTGCAGAGAACCTAAAGATGTGTCTTATTTTGAAACCAGTGAAGGGTAAGAAAGGGCCCTTTTAAAAATTCGTTTGAAGGCTTGAAGGGCAAAGATTTTTCTTAAGTAATAGACTAATTATTTTTGACTGTGTTAACTTTATTAGCTTTAATTGATTCTTTGTTCAGAACTCACCAAGTCTTAATAATTCAATGAAGTATTATAATACTAATTTTTAATGTTTTTTGCCATATTCAAGAACTGTATTTGTGTCTTATTTATGCTATATATGCTATAATATAATCTATTTGATTAGTGCTTATTAGCATTAGTCTGAATATTAATTTATTATAATATATTGCCCATAGTTTTCATTTCCTTCTTCTTTTTTTTTTAATGATGCCATTTAGTTCTTGTATGACAACCATTTACAATACTTTAAAAAGAAGATGTAGTCCTAGAAAGTATTCCTAGCCTCAGGTATAGCAGAAATTATAAAAGTTCAATCCTCATAGCAAATATATATATATATATATATATATATATATATATATATACACACACACACCATTCTATGTTAAAGCCCTACAATAGGTGGGGAACCTAAGGCCACACGTGGCCCTCTACGTCCTAAAGTTCGGCATTTTGACTGAATCCAAATTTTACAGAGCAAATCCTTTTATTAAAAGGTGTACAGCAGAGAAAAATGAAGATTTTCTTTCCTCTTTGGTGCTTGAAAAAGAGCAATCTTGACATCAGAAGGCCCACAGGTTCCTCTTAATCCTTTCATTCTCTGACCTGCGTCTCTACCTGTGAAGACAAATCATTTTTTTACCACTCCCCCTCACCACCATCATCTCCAAACAGTAACACTTCTTCTAAGTAAAGAATTTATATTTCAGTTGCTATCAACTACCACAAGGCAGTTTAAAACTGTGTGTTCTTCTTGTCATCAGAGCAAATGATTCAGATTGTGAGGTGGGATGTAGACAGCAGGAAAACCCAGAAAGAGGAGGGGGCCACATCATCATGTCTCACAATTTGTGATTGTCACCCATTCAGGGGTGGGGAACCTGCAGCCTCAAGGCCTCATGTAACCCTCCACATCCCCAAGTGTGTCCCCTCAACCGAATCCAATCTTATAATCTTTTAGGATTATAATACTTCATTGAATTATTGAGACTGACTTGGTGAGTTCTGAACAAAGAATCAATTAAAGCTAATAAAGTTAACATAGCCTTTAGGATTTGTTGTGGCCTAAAGGATTTGTTCTGTAAGATTTGGATTCGGTCAAAAGGCCGTACTTGAGGATTCAGAAGGACACGTGTGGCCTTAAGGGCGCAGGTTCCCCACCCCTGCTGGGGTAGGCATATTTTTAGTAATTTTCTAACTTGATCTGACAGATCCTGTGAGGGTATATTAATCTTCTTCCTTCTTTACTTGTTGGCAGGGAACTTGTACACGACAGCCGACATAACCTCCAGTTGAGGGGCTTGGTGGTTCTGCTCATTTCTAAAGCAGCTGGGCCCAGCAGCTTGAATGCTTCGTGTCAGAACTATGATATGGTCAGTGGGATCTACTCATGGTAAGAATAAGTGAGTCTTTTAGAAATTAGACATTGCTCTCTAAATTGTATTTTCTTCTACTGGACGGTGGTCAGTGGAAATCATTATTTAGCTCTTTATCATTCTCTGATTCAAAGATAGATAAAGCATATTATAAGGTTAAAAATGGATTTCTATTGTTCCTAATAAATCAGATAGTCTTGGCCAGCTCTATGCATAACTCTGGTAAATTTCTCCACACATTTGTATCAAATGCTTTCATTTCTGCCTTGGGCATTTAAATTTTTCTGTTCATCACTTCCCCCTCCTGCTATTATGCTATCATCGTGTCTCTTTTGAGACCTCTATGTCACTTAGTTCAGGATTTATGATTTTTAAACCTACTCAGAATGATACCTAGTTGTATAAAGATTGATACTACTACCATTGAAGGAGATGGAATATACTCTTTTACCAGTTACTGGAATAAGAAAATTTTACATCTTACATATTTAGATTCAAAAATAAATTTATAAGTATGTATTACTCATTTTTTGCTACATATAAAATGAACTTAAAATTTTCAGTTTTCTTTAGAAAATCACACATATATTTTTAATAACAGCATATCAGCAATAATGTTATTTAATCCTAGCAGTATGCTTGACACTGTGTTGAAAGTCTATATAGAAGTAATAACCTCCAGGTGGACTTTGGCATGTGAAATTAAAACAACGCTAAAAACAGAGTTGACAAGGAAATTGTTTTCACAAAAAGAAGCATTTCTATAAACTTTGACTTGCAGCTAATTGATCTTGTTGATTTACTTTAAAAATCAATCTACATATTTGATTTTTTTTAATTCTTAGCAGTCTTACCCATCATTTTTTTCTTCTATAATGTTTAGAGATGACTGTTGCTTGCCAACTATGTAGTCCAATGAACATTCCTCACTAACAAGCAAAGGTAACTGTGGTGGCTACAGTTACCCACTGTATACCCACAACTGCCCACTCCTCCAGCCAATATAATTTTTTTTTTGTAGACCTTTTACCATTCATCCATACAAGTATCTTACCTATAAGGGATATCCTGGGATCATTTTCAGTACCTACTCACTCGAAATAATTTTTGTTTGTTTAGTACTTTTAAGTTATTAATCATTTTTATGACAGTCAGCCACCCCATTTGAGCTTTATAATAATGCAATAGGTAAGAGTTGTTATACTTATTTAGTCTTAAGAAAACTGATTCAAAAATCTGAGACTGTTCCAGGTGATACAGCTGGCAAAGGGGGAAAGTTGAAGCTCTAACTGTAGTTCTCTTCTTCTTTCCAAACCTCATGTGGTTTTTTTTTTTTCCTAATTTCATTCTACCCTTCTAGTCTATTTCAAAGAATATATTTCAATTGTAGATTAAAGTAGCCATTAATTTAGTATGTGAAAAAAGGTCTTCTTATAAGTATATCTTGAAAAACTTTTAAATGGAAAGCTACTTGGCAAATTTTTAATACATGTACATCCTTCCCTAAAACCTGTTTTGATTTAGAGCTCCAAAGTTTACCTTATGAATTTTGTAGAAAATCCTTGGCTAAGTTTAATTGAGATAACTAAAGAAAATACGTAAAGATTTAGAAAGAATACTAATAAGCTGTTAATCCCTAGAAAGCAAATAGACCTCCTATCACCTTATATCCCATGTATCTCTATTTCCTGATAGGAATTCCATTGATTTTCAGTCTGCTGATTTGGACCCTGTCGTATTGGTTAGTCGTGTGCTTATACATTTGCGTAATCACACTTTTGTCTAATGAACACCAGCTATGTTATGTTATCTCTAATCCTAAAATAACTCTTGGAAGTTACTACTTGATGCATAATAGATTTTCAGTAAGTATTTGTTGGATAAGTGAATTATCCCCATTTTACAGAAGAGATAACCAATACTGAGGTTAAGACCTTTCTAAAATCTTCTAGGTAGAAAGTGATAAATTTGGGATTGCAATCCTATTTTTATTTTAAAGTGTGGACCCATTTTACTAGGTAGGGGCTATGATCCTTATGTACATGGTGCACTGTGTATATACAGATAATATGAAACCTTGTTTCTGTAATTTCTTATCTAACCTCTAAAAAAGAATTGCATTGCTTCTGATCCTTCACATACCATGTTTGGTAGATGATCTTTGTAATCTAAGCAATCTGAGTATAAGTACTTTACAAAAGAGTAGATGTACATTATCAACATAAAAACTTCCCAAATAATATAAATAAATTTCATACTCAAGTGTATACAATCCACAGTTAAAATTAGGGAATAGATCCTTTTGTAGTTCATAAGCGTGATGATTGGGTTTTCACACGCCTGTATGAGATGTGCCTCCCTCAAACCTTGTTACGACGTCGGCACATTACCCGTATGTGACGTGAAAAAAAAAAATTAGGGAATAATCCTGGCATGTAGTTCCCGGCTGTTTTCTGCAATCAAACTTGATCTGGTAACTCATTGAGTGTTTTCTACACTTGTTAATGTGAAAAAGTAATTTGGTATGGTATTGTGAGGAAGCATTAATTTGTTTCTCTACCCCTGAAATCATTTGTTTAGCTCCTGCTTCCTTAATTGTTCAAGTTAAACTTTTGCTGGAGGCTTGTATCTATAATGCCACAGTGAATTTTTTAACATTTAAGGTGAAGTACTGATTTGGGTGCTTTTTAGTTCACCTCGAAACTACTAGGATTCACATTGTTGGTGTTTTTCTCTCATAACTTTGACTTTGATGTCAGATAATGGGACCTGCGTAAATTACTTGAGAGACCAAACATGAATTAGGTTATCTCTTTTGTTTGGCCTAAGGATATAATTGGTACTTATGGATGTCTCTAGTGAACTTACCACCTAATGGCCAAGAAAGACAGAATTTAGGCTAAAATGTAATAACTACATTTTGAAAAACAGACAAGGGAGCCACATTTATAAACATGCACTATAGCCTTTTGCCAATGAGAACATGGGCTTTAGGTTCATTTTACCAACCCTGACTTTTAAAAAATTGGTTGCAAAGCCAGTCAAAAAAGTATTGCTAAATTTACAAATATCTCTGGGAAAGTTTAGGCTTTTCTAATGTAACATGATTATTAAGTTTAAAGAAATTCCGGTGAATTTTTTGACTAATGGTTCTGCTTCCTCAGTTCCTTTATCAAGAACTGCCTCATTTTTTTTTCTCATCCAACTAGCAGTTAAAAACAAATCACAAAATGAACATATTTTTATTCTACCTTCCTTTCCTGAAATTTCTCAACACCTTGACTGTTGTAGAAGAGAATGAAGCAAGCATGCCAAACACATTTTCTTTTCTTCTTGAGTACCCAGTTGGACAACATTTCCCAGCTTCCCTTGCAGTTGGCTGACCATGTGGCTGAGAGCTAGGCAATGGAGTATTAGCAGAAGTGATATTGACTATTTCCTGACCATAAAAATCTTACATGTGTAATACTCCTTAAGCTGATGATTTGAAAGTGACCCATTCAAGATGAAAGATGCCTGTATCCCTGAAGCACTCTTGGAGGAGCACTACCTGCCCGTCAGGCACATCCATATAGACTTGATGTATGAGAGGAAAAATCTGTTTGTTAAGCCACTTAAATTTCAGGGTTTACAAATTATTCAGGCATTCATTCAGGTGTTTTTGGTCTACTAAGTGCCAGACTCAGTTCTGCTGTGGGAAAAAATATCAAATAGAGAAACAGACTGTGTCCCTTATGTTCTAATAGGAAGAGCTTACATTCTAATAAGGAGAGAAAAAAAATGCAAGTAACAAATAAGAAAATTTTAAGTCCTATGAAGAAAAAAATGAAAAACACGGTAGAGAGTGACTGGTGTATATGTGTGTTGAGGTGGGGTCACTACTTCAGATGAGATGGTCAGGGAAGACTCTGAGGAGATGGATCACATGAGTCTGGAATGATGTGGAGGTAGACTTTTATAAGAATATGGAGCAGAGGGAACAGCAAGTGCAAATGCCCTGAGGTAGGAATGGGCTTGGCATATTGAAGGACTAGAAAGAAGGCCAGTGTGGCTATTGCAGAGTGAATGAGGGGAAGATTTATAAAAGGCAAAGAGAAGTAGCCAGAGGCTAGATCAGGTACAACCTTATAGGTCTTCATACGGATTTTAGGTTTTATTCTAATTGCAAAGGAAGGAGTTGATGAGTTTTCTGGTTTGTTTGTTTAGTGGGGGAAGAATATGATCTGGTTTACATGTTAAAAGATAAGTCAGACCGCTATGTGGCCAATGGACTATAAAGGCATGACTAGGATGTAGAATGGGGAAGTAGGAAAAAGTTCAACAGGATGTTCTGGCTGGAACCAGGGCCTGGAGTTCTGAAGTTTTGGATGGGTTAAGGTTAGCTATCTCTCTGCCTTAGAGCATCCCCTCCCCACCTTATGTTATCATATTTGTTAATTTACATAGAGACACAGGATCTTCCTGTGGGAAAGGGGATGGATCAGAGATATAACCTCCTTAAAAGAATGACTATCCTGCCCTCCCAGGGCCCTAGCTTATTAGAGCAGTAGAAAACCAACTGACTGGGTCAATCGGACTCCTCCTGGGCATTTCAAATTGCAGCTCAGTCTTAGCTGGGTACACTTGAACATGGAAATATAACAGCCATGTTTGGGCATATACACAAAATAATTGCAACAGGGTCTTTACAGAAATAGGGTATTTTACAGCGGTAATCAAGTTAAAATGAAGTCATCAGAATGGACCCTAATCCTGTATAACTGGTATCCTTATAAAAAGAAGAAATTTGGCCACAGAAACCCATATATAGGGAGTATGCCCTGTGACCTGAAGACAGCTATCTGCAAGCTGATAGGCCTGTAGCAGATTCTTGCCTCACTGCCTTAGCAGACTCATGTACAGGTGTAGGGAATAGAGATGAAGCGATGAGGTAGGAAAGAAAGGTTGAAGTCACACTGTGAAGGGTCTAGGGAATTAGGGCTGTATCCTGGAGAAGCAGTGAGGCACCAGCCAAGAGGCAGCAGAGTGGGCTTGGAATCCAGAAACAGACTGCACCACCCACTAGCTGTGCCTCAGTATGTACTTCAAAGAATGGTTTCAAAAATTAAATGAGTGACTAGCATAATGCATGGCATAGTAAGCATCCTGTGTTTCCTCTTATTCTTAGCTATCATCACAAAGGTATTTAAGAAAGGGGGTCACATTAATATATCTGTGCTGTACAACAGAACTAAGTGATGCTTAGAAGATGACCCTAAGAAGTCAAGTCCAAGAGATAGAGAGTCAGCCAGGGAGTTACTAAAGTAGTCTACACAAGAGCTGAGCAGCAAAGCAGAGACTTGGAGAAGGTATGGAGTTTTTGCCCATAGCTAAAAATTGGCTGAGCCAGACTCAGACCCATTAGGTCTTATGATTTCATTCCTTTTTCCTCTCAACATTTCCCAATTTCTGTTCCGGGGGAAAGGTGTCACTAGGTGTTCAGTGGGATAAAAGGTCCTGTGGTCGATTAAGTGTGGGCATGCCAGTTTAAACAGTTAAAGATGTCTTCATTCACAATTCTCAGGAGTTATGTACATATGATATGCATCATGAATCTCTAAGAGGAGATATTCCCCAATTATTTGACTACAGAACCCTTTGGCCCCTGTCACTAGTACATCTTGTGGAATGCTGCAAACGCTGGGTAAAGGTTCTTCTATTTCAAGATGCCTAACTTGGCTCCCTAGTGGGAATTCTATGAGGCAGAAATAACAGTTTCATCAATGAGAAAACTGTGGCTCAGAAAGGTGAAGTGACTTTCTGAGGTCCCACATTAATTGATCAAGTAGGGGAAGAAATACCATATTGGTTATAAATTGCCGGAGTTCAAATCTTTATTCTATCACTTACTAGCTGTGTGACCCCAGACAAGTTAGGTAAACCCTCTGTGCCTTATAGGTAGATTGAAGAAGGCCATGTATCTAAAAGCCTTATCTAAACAGTGCCTTAACATAGAATGTGCTTCACAAATGTCATCTCTTAGTGTTACTCCAGGCCCTTGTCATGCTGCTTTATGTCCTTTATTAGGTTTTTCACTCCTTCAGGGCAGGCACTTAGCTTTGTATATCTTTGTATCACACCAGGGCCTTGGACATAGTATTCATTTAAATCTTTGCCTAGATGACTGGACCTTCCGTGTAACATAAGTGTTCTAGACTGAAACAAACATTTTAATCACACATTTTACAGTATGTGCCTTATACAGTAGTTTAGCATGGACTGTGACTTAGTGACTTTATCTTATGTCCTTTGCCACCTCTAATTCAGGATATGAGATGTAATCAGACTCTAAAGCACTCTTCATGAAACACTCTTAATTTTAAACCTAGTTATCTTGTGAAACATACATAATGTGACATTTAAAGAAGGAAAAGTGTTAGTGAAATATCACCAAAAAACAGAAAATAACACAACATAACAAAAAAATGTCATGTAATATCCAGTGAAATTTTTAAAATCTCCTTAAAAATTTATTTTCTTTATTTTGTTTTGCCCTTCATATTTCAACTTATTCCTTCCTTTGTTACATTTTCTTTACTCACCTCTGTTATCTGCGGCTTCCATTCTGGTATCTATAAGGCTTGCAGTTTTACTGATAGGTTTTAGACTCCTCTGGGTTTGTGTTGTCCTTAACTCCATTTCCTCTAAGCTACTGCGGGGGGACTATTGCAGTGGTGGTGTTCCCACCACCATCAGAATTGCAGCAGAGGGACTGACTGGACCACGTGGAACCTCAAGGCAACCTGCCAATCAGAGGCAAAATCACTAACTTGATTTAAAGATCTGCAGAGTCCTAGGACACACATGGTCATTTATAGAAGACTTACCACCTTCTTGCCCACCTTGTTCTATCTCTTCTCTATTTGCTGTAGAGATCAATTCAGATATAAGTAGAATATGCAAGAATTAAAAAGCATGAAATGAATAATTAAATGAGAAGTAAAGTAATTGTTGGTATTTCTGCTCTTTAGATGGTCTATTTGTGGGATACATAGTGGATATTGACAAATTTTAAAGCATGCCAATTCTATATGTAAAACAAGTACTTTTATTTCCTGTGTGACTTCTGGGTGGCAGGTGAGCTGATGAATAAGAATAAAATTATGGACCAACCACTTTCTGTATTTATTTATAATGCTGATAAGAGAAGACTGTGTGCTGTATGCACTTTTTTTTTTTTTTTTTGAGACAGAGTCTCACTCTGCTGCCTGGGCTAGAGTGAGTGCCGTGGCATCAGCCTAGCTCACAGCAACCTCAGACGCCTGGGCTCAAGTGATCCTACTGCCTCAGCCTCCCGAGTAGCTGGGACTACAGGCATGCGCCACCATGCCCGGCTAATTTTTTCTATATATTTTTAGTTGGCCAATTAATTTCTTTCTATTTATGGTAGAGACGAGGTCTCGCTCTTGCTTAGGCTGGTTTCGAACTCCTGACCTTGAGCAATCCACCCGCCTCAGCCTCCCAGAGTGCTAGGATTACAGGCGTGAGCCACTGCGCCCGGCCCCCCCCAAATGGTTATTTTTTTGAAATGTGTTTTTACTCCTGGGTCAGGGAAGGGTTGGAATTGCTCCAGACCCACTAGAACCAAGTGAATTGTGAATGTGGGAGGCAGAATTTTCTCCAAAGGGAAATCAAGAGATATTTCCAAAAGAATAGGGAATGGATGTTGTGCAGACAGAAGTGTCAGTTTCTGCTCTATTCCCAATAGAATTGTCACAGAATTAAATGAGATAGTGCAGGTAGCACACTCAGCACGGCATCCAGCACAAAGCAAGCCCAATCACAGTCACCAGATGATGCCTTCTCCTCACCCCGCTGTCTCCGCTGATCAGAACCCCAGCCCCAGCCCAGAACCCCAGAACCAGAGCTATGGTTCTCATCCATAGCTCTCTGGAAAACACGGCAAATGGTAGGTCACCTCCTTGCCCCTCTGGATTACCAGGTAATCCGCAGGGCAGGAGGGGATCTGTGGTTGTGTCCTCACTTCACCTTGGGGAGCCAGGAGGCAATTTGGCTCCCTTAGACCTCAGGATTCTGTCCAGGTGGCCGGACTTTGCCCACGTGCCTTTGTGATTCATGGGCCACAACACCAAAGCACAAATGAGGCCATGTGCTTGCCCAGAAAGCGTGGCCTCTGACCAACTGACATGTGACTGCCTGGGCCTGCCCCCTTTCTACAGACTTAGGAAACGTTGTCTCAGTGGCAGTAAGCTTCCAACAGGTTTCATGTAAGGAATATTCTCTAAATGAGGATTGGATTTGTTCTGAAATCTGTATTTTGCTTGAGTGACAGTAATTAGCAGGCACTAATTAATACTGACAGCCTTCCCCATCTTCCTAGGGAGCCTGAGCCGCCTGCTGCGATCCCGTCCTGTGGTGTGTGGGATTGCTTTGCGCTCTCTGTACATAGACACACACACACACCCTAATGAGCTGCTGCTGTTATTTCATTGGGAATTTATCAGGACAGTTTATGTGATCAAACCACACAAGTATAGTTCTGGGTGCCAGCACTCTTCGTTTCTGAAGTTTGAAAGCGATCTTTTCAAGACAGAGCAGGAGAACATGGAAAAAAGTCTTTCATCTCAAACTTTGAAAAAGAGAGAGAGGGAAAATGGAAAGCATAAGATGGAAATGTGGCACATTTTTATGCTGTGGAGGGTTTTTTCCCCTCAACACAGCAGAATTTTCCTTATTGAAAAGATAGCTGTGTGAGAAAAACCAAAACCAGACGCGGGCGGAAGTGAGACGGGGCGGCGACGGGAGAACAAGGGAGCAGTGAGGCCGTGGCTTGCGGGAGGCCTGGGTGCCGGCCGCGGGCTTTGGCGTGGCGAGGCTGCAAGAGCCCAGCTTTAAGCAGGCTCTGGGCCATGGAGCATGGGTGTCCCCCAGCTTCAGAGGAGGTGTCTGTTCAGGAGAGCACCTCCTTTGACTGCCTGGCACTCCCTCCTCGGGACTGGTTGTCTTGTGGACGCCTCTGGTGGGGAGCCTGGATTCCCCGTCAGGAAGCAGGTTTGGCCACCTGCCCTCGTGTGGAGGCCAGCCTGCCACGGAGGGCTCCTGGGACAGAACGAGCTGGGGGCAGCTCACTCCCAGCCCTGGGGGTCTCTGCCTCACCACAGCAGTGTGGTTGGCACTCGTGTGGCAGCCACAGCCATGTCACCAGGCCCTATGTGGGGCATGGAAGGAGGGAGCAGAGCCCAAGCATGGTCTGGGGAGCTGTCCATCTCAGAGGAGGTCCAGTCTGCAGGCGGGCACGGCCACAGGCAGATGCTAGCTGCCAACAGTGTCCTTGGGCAAAGGGCAGGGGAGGCCACAGCAGGAGTCCTCACCTCCCAACTCTGGCTGGCACACTCATCTCTGTGTCAGCCAGTGGCTTCCAGCTCCCAGCCCCTGCTCTCTGCTCTCTGTCCCAAATCTTTGGAGTCAGACAGGTCTGAGTTCAAGTCCTGATTCCTCTACTTGCCAAGTGATTTTTCCTCGTTAAGCTTCAGTTTCCTAATCTGTAAAATGGGAAAAAAGAGAATATCTATGTGCAGGGTCACTGTGAAGTGCCATGGTACAAACAATGCCCACCTTGCCTGTAGCAGAGAGTGGTTGTCTGTTCGGGATGTTCCCCTGACAGGTCTGCACCTCCCAGCCTAGCCCAGTCCCTGACACTGCTCAGCCCCAAGGCAGCTCGGGCCAGTGGGTGTCCGTCTTCACACGGCCACCAGCACAGTGCCGTCTGCTGCAGTAGCTCTGTATGAATAAGAACAGGATCAGAGATGTCCAGCTGTGCTGTCCCAATCCAGATGGAAGCTCCCAGCACTGTTCCAGCTGAGGGGTGGCCACCCCATGGTCAGCATTTGTGTGCCACCCATGGTCATGGCAAACCCAGCTGGGCTCATTGCTCCCGTGGGCAGTAGGACCTCGCTGTGGAGCCCGGCTGGGGTCAGCTCAGCTTCCTGGGAACTTCAGACCCTGGACTGGGAGACTCCTTTCAACCATTGTCACTACCCCTATTCACAGTCGAGGAAACTGAGGCCCCAGGAGGTGAAAAGTCTTGTGTTCAGACCCAGGTTCACATCTTGCTTCTGCCACTTCCCTGCTGTGTGACCTCAGGTGAGCAGTGTAGCCTCTCTCTGCTCTAGTTTCTTCCCCTATAAAATCACAATAAAACCTCCCTGACACCGGCATTGTTCTTATGAATCAATAATCTGGCAAAGCTCTTAGTTTAAGACCTGGCACATAGTAAGTGCAGGGTGAACATTAGCTTTTTTGCCATCTCTGGACTCTTGGTGTTTCTTTCTTCAGCTAAAAAAGGAGAGTAACAATATGTGTTTCATAAGGTTATTGTATGGGTCAAATAAAATATGCCTTCAATCATGCATTTCTTCTTTCCACTAGTGTTTACCAAGCAGCTCCTGTGTGCTTTGTTCTAGACGCTGAAGACAGAGCTGCTGGTGCAGGACATGCTTCCTGCTCTCGGGGGTCTTAGGTCTGGTGGGAAGTCAGACATTTAATACTTGAGTGATACAAACAAGTCTCTGATTGCAGTTGTGGTGAGCGCCAACTACACATAGGGCTCAGCATGGCACGTGGCACAGTGCAAGTGGTTATTCTTACAATTTCGTTACGGTTTAAGTTAATAAATATTTTCTGTTATGGAAATCTGAAAAGATTTCCGTGGATTTGTGTGGTGTTAACTGTAGGCTTGCTGCTTTTGCTGCAGTTTTTGCCATAGGAGTGAAAGGCTGTTGATTTGGAGGCTCTGTCCAGGTGCTGCCGAGGCTCAAGATCTCCCCAGGCCTCTGGGGCAGGAGGCCTCCTTCAGGAGGTCCCCCTAGTCCTCAGTGCGCTGTGGCCTCGGCTCACGTTCCCAGGACTTGAGGAGCAAACAGTAGACAGGTGTTGGCATGTGCTTGTTTTCTAGACGAGCATTATGAACACTGATGGTAGGATTTACTCTCTTATAAAGTAGAGAGCCCCCCTACTCCCCAGGGTGCAAGTAGGGGCTGAGGGATGGCCTGTGGAAGTTGCGTGAGGGCCCCTTCTACAGAAACCCAGAGCCCCTGGGTCTCTGTGTGCCAAGCGCTATTCCAGAATCCTCCTCCAGGCACCCGAGAGGAAGTGCAGCGTCCAGCACTCGTCCTCACAGGGCAGCACGGGGTGAGCCTCCCGCTTGAGGGTGTTATCTGAGAAAGGGCGACTCCTTGTGTGTCTGATGACCAGTGGGTAGGATCATGGGCACAGCAGCCTGACAGACGTGGGAACAAATCCCAGCACGCTTGCTGTGAGGCCTTGGGTAGTTTTCTTAATCTCTCTGAGCTTCAGTGCCTCCTCCTGCTTGCTGGGGTCAGTGGCAGGCCCCGTGAGGCAGGAGGGAGGTTCTTGTCTTGGGGTAGATCCCCAGGGAGCAGCAGTTTCCACCCCCACCCCCATCCCCATCCTGCTCCTGGGCCGAGCTTTCGCTCTGCCACCCTGAGTCAGCCAGGCTGGAGTCTGCACCGTGCGTCTGGAACAAAGCTGCCCGTGGCCCACATCCTTTCCCCCCTGCTCAGCACTAGATGCTTTTTGTTGTGGTTGATGCAGTAATGGGATTTTCAGGATTGCCACTGCTGAATCCTCAGGGAGATAACTGAGATACATTGCTACGAGGGGAGAGGAAAGACAAGGTCAAGAGAAAGAATAAATCTGTGGATTCAAACCTAGCAAACTTGGAGCTTCTCTACAAAGGAAATTATTTGTAATTATTAAAATCTTGGAAACATGGTACCGCCAGAAAGAAAGGAAGAGGAAATGGCTCCTATGAGAAGTGCTAGCATATGTTTCTGTGATTTAACGGTTTCCCGTAACAATGTGTAGCTATTTTAAAAGCAGACGAATGACTCATGGTATCCAGCCACCAGCAGTCCACTGTGATGGCAGGAAGCGTGTACTCCAGAGGGGGCAGGCTTGGGTTCAACTCCCGTCTCCATCGTTTACCAGCTGTGTGACTTCAAGCAAATTACACATCCTCTCTGAATTTCCTTTTTCTCCTTTATAAAATGGGCTGTTGAAAGGATAAACAAGCTAATGAACATGTAGCTCTTAATGCAGTGCTTGTCCATCCATGCAAAAAATACTACAGCTTGTATATAATTAACCAGATTATTTCCAATATTTGTAATAATTCTTAGTTGTTTAATAGTAGCCTTTTAAGGCTATAAATTTTCCTCTGATTACCACTTTGGCCAGAACCCATAAGTTTTGATATACGGTGTTCTTTTCATCATTGTCTTCAAACAGATTTTTTATTTTTTCTTTGACCTAAGAGATATTTGTGTGTGTGTGTGTGTGTGTGTGTGTGTGTGTGTATTCAAATGGTTAGAATTTTTCCTATATTCATTATTAAATCCCAGCTGTATTGTAATAAGGTCAAAGAATATGGACAATATGGCATTTGCTTTTTGAAACTTATTGAGCTTTTCTTTATAGTCTAGTATGTAATCGGTTGTTGTACATATTTCATGAGTATTTGAAAAGAATTATATTTTCATTTATATAAAACCAACCTTATTAATTTTACTATAATACTATATCATATATATACACACATGCATATATGTGTGTATATGTATGTATGTATGCATATACACATATAAATTCTGGAAGAAACATTCCAAAGGCTCCCTCTATAGTTGTAGCTTTGTTGAACTCACTTTTCGTTTCTTTTTTTCTTTAATGTTTACATTTGTCTTTTTATTATTATTTCAATAGATTTAGGGGTATAAGTGGTTTTTGGTTACATGGATGAATTGTGTAATGGTGATGTCTGGATTTTTAGTGTACCTGTCACCCAAATAGTGTACTTCGCACCCAATAGGTGATTTTTCTTCTCTAACCACCCCTTCTGTGTCTCCAGTGTCCATTGTGCCACTCTGTGTGCCCCTGTGTACTCAGACTTTGGCTCCCACTCCTAAGTAAGAACATGCAGTATTTGGTTTGCCATTCCTGTGTTATTTCACTTAGGATAATGGCTTCCAGTTCCATCCAAGTTGCTGCAAAAGACATACTTTCACTCTTTTTTATGGCTGAGTAGTATTCCACATTTCCTTCATCCACTCCTTGGTTGATGGGCACTTAGGTTGATTCCATATCCTTGCAATTCTCACTTTTCATTGCTAACAGTGTTTTGCTATGTGTATCTTTATGCAGTGTTGCTCAGGCATAGAAATTGGTAAACATTATATCTTTCTCAATCAACTGTGCTTTTTTCAATATCAGTCACCCATCTTTGCCTTGCTTACTGTATTCTGCCTTGAATTCTGCTCTACGACTCTTCTTCTGCCCAGTCCCCCACGTGGTGGGCACAGTGGCAGTGCTCATGGGGGGCCACCAGAAGGATATGCCCTCTGTCTGTGCACACCTCCAGGTGGTCTGTTAACTGAGAGCTGTGCAGTGGCTCACACGCCCAGCTAGTCCCCCTTCCCGTTCCCTGGCCAGGGAGCTAATCACTAGCCTGTCATAGCCATGTTTTTATACCATATCTTATTTTCTTATTAAGCTCCCTTGGCTGATTAGTTCTTTGTACCAAGAAATGTTGCTTTTTAAATTTCTTCTTTTGTTCCTTAGTTAATTGATAGTGGGTGTGTGTGCACGCGTATATGAACAGGTAGACAACTAGAGATGCAGCTAAGTAAATAAAGAAAAAACTGAATTCAGCCCAGCTCCTGGGCGTGACACCTTAGACCTATTAAACTTCGGTTGGTGAGAAACAGAGAAACACAGGTATCCATCCTTTCAGGGTCTCTTGTTTTCCAGTTGGACTACAGGTAAAAAGCCTTGTTGCTGGAGAGCATATGAAATAGAAATGCTAAAATCTTGCTAGCATTCATTTTGGTTGTTGCTCAGATGTTTGATTTACGGTTGAGCAGTTTGTGTGAAAAAAATGAGTAGTCAGAATTAGAGTTAAAGTCCAAATATTATCTCAATTTTCCATAAGTCACCCTTCTAGCAGAGCAGTACTACTTTGTGCTATTTTGTTCTGGCTAGTGGTGAGCTCCTACCGTCATTAAATGTCTTCTTTAATTTTAGGGATCTATCTTCTGGATTTAATCTACATTGATTCTGCATATCCTGCCTCAGGCAGCATCATGGAAAATGAACAAAGATCCAATCAGATGAACAATATTCTCCGAATAATTGCTGATTTACAAGTTTCCTGTAGCTACGGTTAGTACCCTTGTAAAATCTTACCTCATTGATGTTTAGATCTAGCACCTTATCTGTGAGAAAGCTCTAGAAACCAGGCAAGCCCTACAAAAGTCTTCATTTTACTATCTTGAGCATCAAACATGTACTAGATCCTTTACACATAGGTTTGATCTTCAAAGGCTATGTAAATCAGTTTACTGATTTTAAAAAAAAGACTGTGCAAACTAGACGTTACTATTTCTGTAGGACAAATAAGGACACTGAGGCTGAAGACAGTTTAGTCACTTGTCTGCAGTCACTCATCTCGTGAGTGGCAGAGCCCGGGTCTGTCTGGCTCCCAGTGGATTCATTCATGAAGAGCTCTGGGCAGCTCTGCTCCAGGCAGATTCAGGGACCAGGCTCCTCTGTCTGTGGCTCTGCTGTCTCCCATGGCCTCAGAGCCCTCTACTGGGCTCTACATCCGGCTGGCAGATGCAGGAAGAGAGGGACTCATACAAGGGTGAGCTTTATGGGCCAAACTTGCAAGCAGTTCACATCACTTCTGCTGAAGGAGGCTAGGAAATACAGTCTAGCTGTGGGCCTAGAAGGAAAAGGGAGATGACATGGTAAACAACTGGCCAGGCTCGGCTACCCATGGCCAGATCCAAAGTGTGATCATGACGGTGGGTGTCTGGGATGGATGGAGAAGGTTGTTGGAGATGATGTCCAGGAACTGAGAAGTCACAATGCTGCTGGGCCACTCGTGTGGGTATTGATTTCACCCAAGAAGACAGTGGGCTTGGGGTGTGGAGCTCAACTTTGAGCCAGGTGCCAAAGTCCCCGTGTATGAACCCAGGTGACCAGGTAACGAAATGGCCAGTCAGAAGAGGTCAGCAGTGAAGAGGAGGATGGATGGTAGAGCTCTGGTCAGCAGGGTTTTCACGAGTGCATGGAGGAGTAAAAGTCTGGAAGCAGCCCAACCTACAGGGCACAGGGTGTAGAAAACCAGCAGCCACCATCTGGGGGGGCTCAGGGAAGCCAGGGGGTTCCTGCGGGTGGGTGCACTGAAGCAGGGGCCCTGCTCGCCAGCCCCGCCACAAGCATCCCGGGGAGGGTGGGTGCCCACACTTCCAGGAAAGCTTCCTCTGAGAAGATGGGGGCACCTGTGTTCCCAGTGCAGCCTTCCCTGTCCCAGGCCCTTTCCACTCACAAATACACTGATACCCATTTTGCCACTGACCAGCAGAGCAGTCGCAGACATCATCTTTGGGGTCATCAGATGCAGGTTCAGGTTTCAGCTCTGCCTCTTGAGAAATCGCTTTCTCCTCTCTAAGGTTTCCTCATGTGTGAAAATGGGGCCATGGCTCGTGCAGGGCCCTTAGCACAGCCCCTGACATTTCGTTAGAGCCCAGCAAGGACTCCCTTCGCTCTTACTGCTGTTTATCTTCACTCATGTCATCCCCACAGTCAGCTTTGTGTCCTCATCCTCGTTTCAGAGATAGGGACACTGAGATGCAGAGAAACAAAATGACCTGTTCAGAATTAAGTAAGGAGCCAGAGCCATTAGGTGCTCCCACAGCACCTGGATGCACCTCCCCAGAAAGTGAGGCCCTGCCCACCCTCTTCTGTGCTCCTCTTCGTGGCCTCTCCGTCCCCCTTCACCCCTCCCCTTGGCTTCTTCTGCCCACCTCTGGCCCTCACAGAAGGAGTATGGTGACCCTGAAGGTCTGCAGAGGGCAGCTGACGCCAGTCACTCCAAGGAAAGAGAGGCAGCGCAATGTGGTGGAAGGCTCAGATGACCAGGGATCAAAGCCTGGCTTTGCCACTTCTCAGCCACGTGACCTTTGCAAGTTGCCACAGCTGCTTCCTCTGTGCAATGGGAACATGAGGTGGTGTGAAGGTTAAAGCAGACCCCTGCAAGTCACCAGAGCAGAGCCTGGCTCAGACAGGGGCTCAGGCATCTGGGCCCTTCCCTTATTTCTCAGGATGCAGCAGCTCCAGGCAGGGCCAGGATCTGGGTTGGTCTCTGCACCAGGCTGGGTGGCATCTGTTCATTCATTCTTGCATTCATGTCACACAGTGACCCTAGTGGAAACATATTCCAGGGTGCAGGCACCTGGCTGTGGTCTGTTCTGAAGGCCAGGGAGCCATCCTTCCCCAGCCCCTGAGCTCTGAATGGAGGCCTCAGAACCTCCTTTTGGCTGAAGAACGGTGGTGGCCTCAGAGTGTGGTGTGTGTGCCCCAGCCACCTGGGGACACTGCCTGATCGCCCCTCTGTGCCCAGTGGCCAGCACAGGGCCAGACCACAAACAGCACTGAAGGAAGAGTGAATAAGTCTCAGCGTCCAAGGAGCATCTAAAGTCAGTGATTGCTACACTTCTCATTCGGGGCCTAGACTTGGGGGAGTCTGAAGCCTCTGGATTTTGTCCGCCTTTTGCAGATCACCTCACCACCCTGCCCCACGTGCAGAAGTACCTGAAGTCCGTACGCTACATTGAAGAGCTCCAGAAGTTTGTGGAAGATGACAACTACAAGTAAGTGCCCACCTACTTCCGTTCCATCAGGCCTCCCCGTCCCCACCATTGCCCTCAGCACTCAGGTCCCTGCAGGCGCCCTGGCTCTTGTGACCAGTGAGTGGCCACTGGCCAGGCTTATCCAAGTGCACTGCAGCAGCACCCACCCCCAACACGCACAAGCGCACGTTTGCAGTGTGAGCTCCCGCCTCCTGGATCCTGTAGTGGTGCTGCCCAAGCGGTTCTCGCACCCACCTCTGCCCCAGCCCCACAGGCCCCCGGTTCTCTGTGTGGCATTCCCACATGGCATGGTGCATGGTGCTGGCTTGGCACACTGCTTCTCACAAGTGACCCCCTCCCCGTGGGGCTGGACGGAGAGCAGTTTTCTAACCATACCCCAGGCCAGCGAACAGGAGTTCCCCAAGAGCCTGTTGCAGGACAAGACAGTCCCTTATGGGTCTTAGCTTTCTGCAGGATTCCTGCCATCTGGCGGTGGCCGAGGCCCCAGCTCCCTTCCCACGCAGCTCCCATGGAACAGACCCAGTTCTCATAGCAACCCATGGGCCCTGGGGCCTCATCTTCCACTCACCCTACTCTGGTTTTCAGTTCTTCCTCCATTTGTGGCATCTGGGAACTTGTCCATCCTTTCTATGTATTTGGAAGGAGAAAAAGGATTTTTCCTGTCACCTCTCTGCCATGTTGTTTGGAAATCCTCCTGGCTGATTTTGAGCTTGAGGTCGACTAAGAGCCTCAGTCATTTTTCATATGACCTGATACTAAGGCAAGTCCCAGCCATCTTGTACATGATCATTTACGACCTAAATGTCAACTTCACGTGTACAGAGGGTCTCCAACTTAGGATGGTTCAACTTACAATTTTTCAACTTGACAATAGTGTGAGAGTGAAACACGTTCCGTAGAAGTCGTACTTTGAGTACCCACACAACCACTCTGTTTTCCACTTTCAGTACAGAGTTCAATAAACTACGTAAGATATTCAACACTATAATAACATAGGCTTTGTGTTAGATGATTTTGCCCAACTGTAGGTTAATGTAAGTGTCCTGAGCACATTTAAGATAGGTTAGGCTAAGCTATGATGTTTGCTAGGTTAGATGTACTACATGCATTTTTGATGATATTTTCAACTTAAATGAGTTTGTCATAATAAGTCGAGGAGCATCTGTGTTCTTTTAAGTAGTATTTTGCTGGTTGCTTCCAATAAACCATGATTCTCAAAGGAAGATTCAAAGATCTTGTCATCCAGTGTATTTTCTTAAATCTCTTCCAGTTTTGTTATCTATGAATTTGATCATCCTAATTACATGGTCTTCATCTAAGTCAGTGAAAACTGTAGAGAACTATGGCCACAAAGACATCTCCCCACCCCCCGGGTTCCCCACGGCTGCCTCAGCTGGCAAGACTCAAGGGGAACGGCTACGGGAACAGCGCCCCACCTGGCCAGCGCCACGGGAGTGGTCACTGCCTTGGCTGGGAATCAATCACCTGGGAAATCTTCTAACCACCCAGATGTCTGGGTGGGGCCTGAAAAATCTGTATTTTTCCAGAGCTCCCTAGGTGGTTCTACTGATCTTTGGGAACATAGATTTTATTGTCTTTAGTTGTTACTATATAATGATTTGTTAAAATATATGAAATTATGATCGATTACATAATAGTAACAACAATAGATAAAGGCTAGAGATTACCGTTAAAATCATACTGACCACAAATTGAGCTCATTTTATTTACAAAGCATTTGCTGTTCCTGAAAAGACTGCCCTGGAGTGCAAAATTATTCCCACTTAGGCTCTGGGATAATATTTTCCATGTATGTGCCAGTATTGCGATTAAAGAGACAGTAGTTTTTCATTAACACTAATATGCTTTAAGGAGAAAAATGGTCTATAAATACCTCTGACCATGAGATAATCCTTGGACAAGCTGCAGATCATGAGTAATTACTCCTTCCAATCTGAAGGACGTCAAACCCCCCCAGCACTTGGTGCTGTAACAGTCAGCCTGGTTTTACAAATGCCCTTTGTTGTGGTCAAAGTGAACAAACCAGGGAGGAAGCCTGCATTCTCATCCCTGGTCCTCAGGCCATTGAAGGAATCCCCAGAGTGCATCTGGTCCTGAGTGGCAAGAGATGGGCAAGACCTGTGATTCTCCTTGGGGAGCCCACATTCCACAGCCCACTCACAGCCAGAACCGTTGCTCCTCACCCCCAAAGGATGCAGTGGCTCGCAATTTGTGACACTGTTTCTAACATCCTGCCCCCATCTGTTTTAGAAATACTATGCCAAGAGACCCAACCAGTGCTTTTTTTTCCCCTCAGCCTTTATAGTCTTATTTTATTTTATTTAAAAAAAAATTACCCCAATTCCTGCTACCTAGAAAGCATGACCATTAGCATTAAGTAAATATAATTTTGGACATTTTGCTATGCATAGAAAATTTATATATATAGAGAGAAAGATGGATAGGTGGATAGATGCAAGGATAAAATTTATTAAAATTGGATCATACTACACTTCCTGTTTTTAATTAAAAACATTAACTTTTACTTTAACCAGCAAAAGGAACTGAAATGAAATGTGAGAAATTGCTGCTCTTTAAATAGGTACTTCTTTACCACAAGAGATACTGTTTTCTAAAAAAGCCTTCTAAGATTAATAAAAGAGGTCAGGAAAAACATTAAGAGGCTTGAGTCGGTAAGTTTGATTTTTAACTAGGTTTCCACTGTGAAGCGTTGGTTGCCTCTGGTTATGAAAGAGGGGACTATCCGCGCTCTCCCCTTTCCTTCACCTCCACGGCACAGCCTCCAGCTCTTTGTCAGTTGTATTATTATTACCATACGGTCCAAGTTTATAACATAAACACCATGTTCAGGAATCATAATTCCTACTGTTTAGTATTTTTAAAGAGATTCAATTCTTACCACCTGTTGTTTCTCCACAGTTGCTCCATTCTTGGAGTCTTTTATTTTAAATCAATCCCTTATTTAGCTGGATTTCATCAGGAAATGATGAAATCCCCTCCCACCCACTGCCAAAAAAATGAAGGCGCTCACAGGTCCTGCATTCCCTGATTCTTTCCTGGAAACGCCTGCATCTGACGGGGCCTCCCTCGCCTTGCGGGCCGCGCTCCCCGCCGCTGTCCCCCAGGCCTGCGCACCCTGCACTTGCCTCCTGGCCCTGGGTGTTGCTGTAGACAATAAGCCAGTCTGATTGTTTTCCTCTTGTAAGGGACTTGTTTTGTCTGCCTGGTGGGCAAAGAACTCCTTGAAGTTCAAAGGCTTAATAAGGGAATGCCACAGATAGAGGGCTCTGTACCAAATCTCCTGGACCGTGGTGTCCGCTTTCTTCATTTCAGAGGAAGTCTTTTAGTTTATGTCTGTGACTGCTTCTTCTGTGCCACTTCTCGGCTTCTCTCTTCCAGGGATTCCAGGAATCCCTGTGTTGGATGCCCATTGGCTTCCTCCTAGCAGCTGCGATCTCCACCTGGTCAGCAGCAGGCACTGGGACGGCCTGTCTCTGCCCAGGTATTCATTCAGTCCTCTCGCGTTTCCATCCTTGGGTTGTTCCCTTAGGCTCACTCCTCTGTTTCATCACCTCATTTTTCAGGTTTTGTTTCACCCAACCATGTTCTTAATAAGTCATTCCACTGCTCGAAGCACTCGGGGGGTTTCCTCTGCTCCTGGAGCTGCCTTCTGGGCTGGGCCACTGGGCAGTGCCCTCCTCCCTCTTGCCTTCTTTCGTAAGAGGATGTGTGCTGTGTTGCCACACCATTCCTTTTCATCTTGCTCCCCTCGGAGAGGCTGTGTGTGGATGTTCCATGGCTCTGATCCAGGAAGGAGACGTGTGGCCCTCCTCCCGTGTGTGACAGAGGGGCTGGCTGGGAGGGGTGGGGGTTAGGCTTCCCCCTCTTCTGTAACCTGGGGAGTAGGAGTCTGGGGCTCCATGGAGGCAGTAGGCAAGCAGTCTGTTTTGTGTAGTGGGATCCACTAAAAGGCCTATTTCGGGGTTTCCTTCACCTCTTTGGGGGGCTGTTTCCCATTCCAGACGGGGATACGCTCAGGTTTCAAATCACGCCCCATGGAGCCTTCATTGCCATCAGCATACCCGCCATGCTCTCCACCCATTTCCTCCATTTCTCCCCAGCACTTGTTGCCATTCAGAAGAGGGAAAGGTAAGGACTCCCACCCAGACCCTCAGAGACATCTCAGAGGGCAGGAGAGGAGCCATGCTGTGTGGCACCGCTGGGTCCAACTTCGGAATCCTCTGTTTCTTTCCTTGGCTGCAAGTCTTTAAAGTTCGTGGCCTTGTACTACGCCCCCTTCCTTGTTCAGTAGCAGCTGGTGAGCTCTTTTACTCATAAGCTTTTGTAATTGGTAGTTGGTTTTGTTGGGAGAGGGAGAGTCTGACATCTATCTTCACTCTGTCATTTTCACCCAGAAGTTCTTAACTGGTGCTTTAAAAAATATACTGAGGTGCCTCTCTGAGGGCATCTGATAAGAAAGAGTACAGCATAATGATTAAAAACTCCAGTTCAGGGTCGGACTGTCCTGGGCTGATCTCCTACTCTGCCAGTTGCTAATCCTGCGAATTTGGGGAAGCTACTTAACCTCACCGCTGCTCGGTTTCCTGATTAATTTTTTAATTTTTAATTTTTATTTATTTTATTAGTAACATCTATTCATCTGGAAAGTTTTCTCATCCATAAAAGGTACCTAGCTCATGGGGTTGTCATGAGAGTTAACACATACATGCTTAGTGAACAGGCCATGGTCACTCTTTTTACTTTGTCTTTCTTATCTTAACCATTGTTTCTTGGTCATGGAAATGCCCTGGAGACCTCAGAGGGAAGTGGCTTGATCTGGAGCAGATCTTACAGTATTCCTGGATTCTCTGACGATAGTAGCCCTTCACAGCAATCCAGTCTCCCAACCCCAAACACACACACGTTCCGTTTCCCCTGTGATGAAGCAGATTCCAATTGATCTTGTGAACATCTTTGTTTTCAGACTGTCACTCAGAATCGAACCAGGAAGCAGCTCTCCGAGACTAGTCTCTTCCAAGGAAGATCTTGCAGGTATTGTAGCTACCTCAGGTGGGAGCAAACCCGCCAATAGCCCAAATGTGGCTGCCAGACTTGGCCTTGATGTTGGGGCCAAAGGGCAACGTTGAGATTGCAGCTTGGCAGACTCAGCTGTCCCTGTTCACAGCCCTCCTGTGCCAACCTGCCCAGGCTCCTGACCACGTGGGACCCCTGCAGGACACCTCTGTGCTGGGGCTCCCTGGAAGAGGCTGGGTGCTGGAGCCTGGGACCAAACAACCCCAATAGGGGTGAGATCAGAGCCCCGAGTTGGGAGGGTACACATGGTAGAGAAGACCTCAGGACCTTTTCCAGGCCACCTGGACCCGCCTCAGCAGGGATGCTGCCCAGGCTTGGGTTCATGTGCCCTGCAGGGGTGCACAGGATGCCTGGGGTATTTGATGCCACCAGACACAGGTGGCTCATCATACTTGCGGAACACACACATGCACACTGTGTCCCTTGTGATCAGAGCCCGGGCTCTGCTGTTTCCTAGCTTTGTCGCCTTACCTCTCTCACCCTCAGTGACGTCACTGGCAGAATGGCAGTAATACTAGTACTCATGTTGTAGGGCTGTTGTGACGCCCGAGTACGTCCACACCTGCAAAGTGCTCTGCCCTTAGCAACACATCGTGAAAGCGCCCTCAGTGTTGGCTGCTTGTTGTTATCGTCATGGCTGCCTTTGATTAGTATTCCAACCAGCTCTCAGTAACCGGAGCTGATCTCTTTCCACTGCTGCCCAGGGCGAGGGGGGACCTGGGGGGGGGTGTCCAACAGCACTTCCTCTTCCTGGTTTGAGCTCTGAGTCACACCTATCTGGGTTCTAGCCACTGTAGTCTTAGCAAATGACTTCACCTCTCTGGGCCTCAGTTTCTTTACCTGTAAAATGGGGATAGTAAAACCTTCATCCCAAGAACGTTGGATGTCAAAAATGAAATGCTATTCGGAAGGTATTCATTGTAGTCTGACATGCAGTGAGTGTTCAGTAAGGGGGTGGCTACTGCAAGCTGTTGCTGGGTGTCATGCCACCACAGACTGTTGACCGGTTCAAGCCATTCTCTCCACTCTCCCCAGCCAGGCCAACCGCTGTAACATCTCCTGGTGGACACAGGACCGCAGAGCCCACAGGGAGCAGTGTGGTAGCCCCTCACTACCCCTGCCCAGCAGAGACTCTGCCCTGATCCTGAGCACACTCCAAGCTCCTAGCCTTTTCCAGCCTCTCCTGTCTCCCCTGTGCAAGCTGGACCCTGCCCCTGGCACCCTGGGCTCCTCTGGAACTTAGCAGAGGAAGATACTGGTTGACCTTCACAGCCTAAGGAGGTGCTGTTGTTCACACCTCAAGACAGGGTGCTGGCGGAAGCTTGATTTACAGGGTTTCCACGAACCCGATATTAAAACGTCCTCTGCGGTCTTCCAAATCCACTACCTTCCATACATAACGGGTGACGCCCCAGCAAGGGTGGCCAGAAGGAAAGCTCTTGGCGCTGAGCTTGTCTCCACCTTCTCATCTCTGTCCGTTCTAGAACACCTTCCTCCTGTCAGTCAACATTGCCCCTTCCAGATGCTCAGTCACCTGCACCTGACCCATGGCGGGAAGGCAGGTGGCAGAGGGCGGGTTCCCTTCCAAAGGATACAGGAAATAGCACAGAATTCCAAAGCAATTGCAGTTGCCTAGGGCCACAGAAGGAACACTAGCAAAGACTAGCCATTCAGGACCATCTTCGGGTCTGGGGCCAGTTCTGCAGCAGCGTGGGAGTGATGCTCTGCCCCTCTGAGTCCCCTCCAAATCCATTTGAATAAGTGGCCTGCCTGTTAGGCCTCTGCAGCCTTATCAGGTCAGTAATCATGCCTTAACAAGATGAGCCACGTGTCTGGCATTCTCCAAATGCCAAGAAGTCTCCACGGCCACACTTGCTGCCCTTCAGACAGCGCTGAAGGATTCCTCTCCCAGGCGCCCTTCCTGCTGCCTGATTCCATCACTTCTGCCCCTGCTGGGCCTGGCCAAGCTCACTGCTCCCTCCCCGTGTGCCAGAGCCATTGAGTAGGGAGAGATGGGAGGGCCAGTGGTCATGACAGAGGAGGGTGTTAGCCTTGGCATGAGGGGACAGCTCTGCCCCTCCCAGTGGCTCTCTTCTTCCACTGGCCAAACTCCAGCCTCATCTCCGCCTGCAAGTTGCAAGGCCTCTGCGAAGTTCTCTACCCCAGGCCCTTTGCCTGGGCCTTGAACATTCTCCCCCTCAGTTGTCATGGTCTACTCTTGCTCATCCTTTTAGACTCAGAGAGGCTTTTATTTTTGTTCCCTGTTTCTTCATGACATTCACCACAACTTGTCATTATTTTCTTTGTCTGGTCACTGGGCCTGACTCATCCCTTGTTGAATCTCCAGCACCTAGCATGATGCCTGCCCTTTGTGGATACTTGACTCTCAAAGGGCTCCTGGAGGAAGAGAAGGACGGGATGGATGGGGGTGCGTGCATGGATGCAGGAGGAAGCAGGCCAAAGCTCCCAGTCAGCTTTTGGTGCACACTAGCCCAAGCATGAGAGGGGTCCTATTGCTGCAGTTTCACGATCGAAGCTCAGAGAGCCCCCTCCTCCCGGTGCCTCCATGCCCACAGGCAGCCCAGGCCCCTCCCCTGCCCACCTGGGCCTCCCCAGCACCTGCTCTTCAACAAGTCTGCAGGCTGCTTCTGTCAGGGCAGGTGGCAGCAGAGGCTTCCTTGGCCCCTCTGGGCATCTGTGTGACCCAGGTGATCCCTTCATGTGACCCCCACCTGCCCCACTACCTCCTCCCTGAGGAGGAGACCAGGGTCTGCCTCAGCCTTGGCCCCCAGCCTGGGTCTGCAGGGAGCAACAATGGCCCTCCCTGCTGGGGTGGGGGGTGGGAGCAGTAGACCAGGAGCCAGGCTCAGGAAACTAAAATTGCTAATTGTGAGCCTCAGAACTGGTCTCTCACTGAGCCCTGGGACAGGAAAGGAGGAGCTGCTTTTACTGGCCTTTTTGACCCCTGCCTGTTACGGAAGCCAGTGCTGGGGACCAGGAGCCAGCCCCCCGCCCAGCCTCCTCAGGGTGCGGCTGGACTCTCCCTACTTTCCGTCCCTGTCACCTCCATCTGGCTCTGTCGTTTATTAGCCATGTGAGACCAGAAACCAGCAAGTCAACCAACCTTCAGTCTCAGTCAGAGTCCTGGCAGGGGACAAAATTGACCCCAGATGGCTCACCGAAAGAGACTTCAGTGAACAGAACCAATGAAGTGTGGCGAGGCACCCAGCACCCCTGGCCAGAAGAACACAGAGAAGAAAAAAGTGTTATCGACCCCAGTGATGGCTGAGCCGTGGAGGACGGCTGGCTTGGCAGGAGCTGTAGGCGGGGAGGATGAAGCGGGAGAGAGTGGAAAGAAATACCTGACCTCTCTTTCCTCCCGCCCCCAGCTGCCACCAAAGCCTCCCGCTGGCCAAATCCAGCAGGCAGCTGGGGGCGAGAAATCCAGGACATGCATCTCAGGAGTCAGCCGCCCTCCGTGGCAGTGGCACTGAGCAGGGCAAAAAATGTACCTGAGTGGGCAAACAGAACACCCAGCATATGACCAAGCCTCAGTTTCTCCACCTGTAAAGTGGGCAGAGGATGTACTTCCCTCTGTGTTAGCGCAGTCCTGACACACGGAGCACACTTACCAAGTGTGACTTTATCCTGATGATGTGACTACCATAATTGTTGTCAATGTTTTGGTTCTGCCTCTGTCACTGAAGCAGTCTGCCGGTCTTAGGTAAACGTCACTGCCTCAGGGAAGCCTTTCTCTCCCCATCATGCCTGCCCCAGACCAGATCAGGCCCCATAACACCGGGGCAGGCGAGCTGCGAGCCAGACCCGGCGCCGCCCCCATTTCTGTGTGGAAACACAGCCACCCCCATCTGTTGACGCATCATCTGAGGCTGCTTTCGTGGGACAAAGACCCTGTGGACTGAAAAGCCTAAAATATTTAGTATCTGGCCTTTAGTATCAAGCTTATGGAAGTTTGCCGACCCGTCACCCCTCCTGCCACTAGTCCCTGCACTTCTTCTCCATGACGCGTCCTCTGTGGCAGTCCCACAGCTGTGTGCCTATTCGCCCAACCAGACTGAAAGCCCCCTGAGGCAAGGACCCGCCTGGAACTCCTGGAGCCCAGCGTGTAGGGGCGCTGGGGGAAACCCGCAGTCACCTGCCCTCGCCCCTGCTGCACCGGCCCCTGAGCCCCTCGCTGGACCTGGAGGCACCTGGTCCGCAGAGGCAGCTCCGCAGCGGCGACTGCTGACTCGGCACAGCCTGCGGAGAAGTGCTGATGCCGCAGTTTTCCGCAGTGGAGCGAGCCCCGGCTCACAGGAGTGTTTTCCACCAATTTTCCAAATCCTTGGCTTCAGCCCTGGAAGCAGGATGTGAAGGTTTTCATTGATCACCAGAGGGTCGGGGCTGTCTGGAAGGCATGAGTGGCGCTCACTGGTCCCGGCTCCCACCCAGCCTCAGCTGGCAGGCAGTGGGTGCTGCTGCAGCCATGGGGCAGCGGAGGTCCCTGGGAGGTGGGGTCAGGGGGGCCTCAAGGGGCCTTTCTGGGCCAGGCAGACTAAGCTGCGTGGCAGGAGCCCGACCAGACTCAGGGACAGGAATGTGCCTCTCGCAGTCCCAGGAATGGGAAGAACGCAGCCTCCCCCAGCTCCTCCGGAGGGGGGTTTAGGCTCCAGCTCAGGCTCTTCCCAGTAGTCAGACACCCTGCACCTGCCGGGGAAAGGCCCCAAGACATGCTCATTTGCTCAATCCCACAAGACTTGCAGGCCAAGGGCCTGCCACGGGCCAGGTACTTGCTATGAGCCAGGCGCCCAGTGAAAAGGCAGGAACCTGCCCTCCCGGAGCCCACACTTGAGAGGGCCGGGGGCAGCAAAAGCCACGCAGGGCAGGGACGGGCACGCTGAGGAGCCGAAGGGAGGCATTGTGCGCAGGACTGAGCCGGATGGTGGGCTCTCTGGCCTTCGTCCAGGCTGCGCCCACTCTAGCCAGCCCACTTGGGGCTCAGGGGACCCAGGCCCTGGCTTTGACAGCCAAGGTCCCAGGTCCCTCCGAGGCCTCGATTCCCATCGGACGTGGTCCGTGAACTGAGGGTGTGCCCTTTGGCTCTGGGATGGTCCCTGTATCCCACAGAGAGCTGCCCCCCACTTTCCACCCAAGGGAACGGCTGTGCGGGCAGCTGCACACCAACAAACGGACTGTGAGAAAGGAAATGGAGAAACCTTCTCAGTTTCTGGGTCTGTGGAGAAAAAAAGCCAGGCCAGGAATGCCACGTTTTCAATTTTCCCTCCACATGTAATGTTTAGTTTATATAAATGAACTAATATTTTCCTGGAGAGAAAAAACCATAAGCAACGTTGACCCCCAGAGAGGGCAAGTGATGTTTGTGTGTGCTTTGGAACTGGTGAAGACATTTCCAGATTTTGTTAGCCCCGCCTCCACGTGGCTTCACCAACTGACGGGTTTTCTCTGAAGATTCCTGGGCAGCAGTGCGACTCCAGGGGCGTCTCAGCCTCGGCCCCCCGTTTCTGCACGCACACCTTTGGGACTGCTCTGACGCGCCTGTCTGTCTCCCTGTTGTATTGCCTGGTGGTGAAAACCACCTCTGGAGTCAGGCAGGATTAAGCACAAGGGTCTGGACAGCCTCTGGGCTCTGTCCCCAGTGCCCCATGTATCGGGTAGTGCCAGTAAGTGCCCTGCCTTGGGTGACAACTCTGGCATGTCCCTGGCTTTCCTAAGACACTTTGAGTTACACCCTGTCCCCACTTGGTCCTCAGAAGGCTGGTTTCGCGTACAAATCAGAACTCCAACCTGATCTGGCATGGACTCTCCTTGCCTCGCCCTGGCTGGTGCTTCAGGCCTGCCTGCTGTGGCACGAGCAGGGTGCTCGACCCCTCCCTCCCTGAACGTTTCTCCATCCTCCTTGGCCTGATAACGTGGATGCTTCCTCTCCTAGGCACTTGCCCGGGTGTTTCAGAGATTCCGTAAGTCCCTGACCCAGCAGATGCAAAGCCATTCCAGGGAACCATGCAACCCCTTCCACGGCCCCTCAACGTCTGGCGCCCACTGCCAGCTTCCTGGTGCTTAGGTCCCCTCCAGCCCTCAACTCCATACCAGCTCTCCTCACAGGGGACCACCTCGGTCCGCGGGTGGCCACACCTGTCCTCATCCTGACAGACCTGTGAGCACAGGTCTGGGTGCCCTGGGTCTGCTGACTGCTGGAGAGATATTCCGAGGTCCCCAGCAGCTGTGGAGACCGCCCTCACTGTGCGTGAGCCAGGGAGAGAGCAGCCCCAGGGCAGGGGGCAGGGGCTCCCCGCCCTGCGCACGCTCGTGTCTGGAAACCTGCTCTCACTGCTCTTACATTCTCAGTGCGGGCAAGGGCCTCCGCAAGGAGCTCCAGGGATAGGAAGCCAGCTGGGGCACCTTCACTCTGGAACCTCCCATCTCCCTTGTTCTTGGATCCCCCATCTCGTGGCCTGTCACGTCAAGGTCAAGCAGAGGAGCCGAGACCCAAACCCGCCTCTGCCCAAACCCTGCCCCCTGGTGGCCCAGCTCCTCGCAGCACCAGCGGCTCCCTGCGTCCTCTGCTTCACGCTCCCTGTGGCCTGGGAATCTGTCCCCGTGACTGCCAGGAGAAAGCGTCTCAGCCTCCCACAGTTGAAGGGAGGTTGGAGGCCGTTTTCAGAAGGAGCTGAAGCGGGCCCTCTGAGTGATGTGTGAGATAGCTCTTGGCTCACAGCTAGGGCCTGTGAGAGCTGCATGTATGAGAAGCAAAGAATGTGTGTGAATGTGAAAGTGACCAGCTCCCAGGCCCGGCTGTGAAACCTGGCCAGAGAAGGCATTCAATACAAACAGACTTTCTGCGCAGAGGGGCTCCAGCATCCTGGAGAGCCACAGGGCTCTGGCAGACCCAGAGAGCCTGTTCGCTTGTCTGGGAACAGGGCTTTTAGCATGAGCAGGAAGGAAACCAAGCACACTGACCCCCCTTTAGATTGGGTAGAAGTTCGCCCTTCGTACCGGAGGCTCCAGGTGGCTCCAGAGCCCCAGATTGCACCATTGCAGTCCCCTCCTCCTGGGAGTACAGGCAGGCTCAGAAGGATGAGGAGATGCACGGGGAGCTCCTGGCTCAGCCCCAGCAGAGGCTGGACTGGAACCCCAGCCCTGTGACTCTAAGTTGAGTAGCTCCCCTCCGCCACAGCTGCCTCCCATTAACCTCCGATGTGTGAGACTGGGAAAGCACCGCCTTGAGCAGCAGCAGGGCTGCCAGGCTGCTTAACTAGGACAGCGCTGACCCAGGGCAGGCCACTCGGATACCGCCGGAACCCGTGGGAATGAGGTTCCCCATCCCAAATGCGTGTTCTCCTCTGCAGCCATGAGCACCATGCCCGTCTACCTAGTGGTCTCCAGACATCAGTCCCAAACTGAACTTCTCATCGCCCCTGACACCTGCTCCCTAGGTACACAGCACCACTTCATGAGGGTCCCCTGGGGTCCTCCTTTCTCCACAGCCCCTGCGTGGCCCACCTCCAGGGCACCTCTCGTCCACACTTCTCATCCAAGCCTGTGGCCTCTAGCTTGGCCACCCCCAGCTGCTCTAGCCAGAGTGAACTTTCTAGGGTGCATATCTGAGTGCGTCACTGCCCCTTCCTAAAAATCCCCACGCCTTCCCCCATTAAGCTCCAGATTTATGGGGACTACCCTCTGCTAGACTAGGCCAGAACCTGGCGCTTTATCCTCCAGAGGCCCTGCTGGCTGTCACCCCGGAGTCTTGGCACATGCTGCCCGCTCTGCCCACATCACAGCTCCTGTTGGGGTGCTGTGCCCCCCTGGGACTTTCCAAAGGTCCTCGCCGATGCCACCTCCGTGTTCCCACGTGCACTATGCTCAGGGTTCCCCCCTCACTGGCTGCTCACCTGGGCAAGCTCCGGAGCCCTTCCCACCTCAGCGTCCGCGTCATAAAACTGATGTAGCAATAGCAGCTGCGTGGTGATGTTACCAAAAAGCTTAAACAAGGTCACGTATACAAAGCATTTATCACAGTTTCTGGCACCTTGTAGATGCCCAGTGAAGGTTAGCCATTGTCACTGTCACCATCATGATTGTTGTCGTAGTTGTACTGTTGGTGTACTTGTTGCCATTAGCATATTTATTGTTGTTATTCTCATGGGTCTCTCCTCGGTGTAGTTACCTGGTTACTCGTCCCTGCCCCACACTAGACTGTAGACTCCAGGGAGGCAGAACATCATCTCTTCAATCCAGTGCTGTATCTACACGCCTGGGCCCGGGGCAGGCCCAAGGTCAGGACTCAGCACAGTTTGTTGTTTGTTGCATGAACGGAGGAGGGATGCTGTGTGGCTTAGTCCTCACAGGGAGGGTGTAAGCTCAGGACCTTTGTTCCTGTTCTGCTCAGAGGGGCAAGGTGACTTCCCCAAAGTCACTCGGCCTGCAAATGGCATTCACAGATGGGAGCCTGGGCCTCTCTGCCCTGATCCTGAGTCCTTTGCAGTCACCGTCCATCATCCTTGACCTGTCCACCCCGAGGCCATTATTAGAAGGCCTTGTGCTCTTTTCTCTTCCGATCAGTGAGTGGTCTGTTGGGGAGCATGTTGGTTTCTTGAAAGAAATGTAATAAAAACCAGATTTTTTTTCAACATGATATCTCGTTCCCTAAAGAGACTGTCAGTTCTCATATGTTCCAATAAAACTTCTAAAGAAACAGCCACTTAAAGAGCTTTAAAGATTATTCATGGAAAAATTATGCTGAGGAAAAATAGAGCAATCCTCTGAGATAGTCAGGCCACATGGTCAGTTTTTCCAGCTGTCCGTGCCATATCGGGCCTGGCAGCGGGGACTACACTCTGCTAGACTAGGCCAGAACCCAGCGCATTATCACCACCCACACCCTTGCCCCTACCCCGAGGACATGGAGAAACTAACTTGCCAGCCACCCAGCTCAAAAGCAATCCCAAAAGACACGTGTCCCTGGTGCTGTCACATGGTGGCCACCCCACGCTTGGCCGGGCAGGAACATGAGGCCTTTCAGTAGCAGAGGGTGTCACTTACTGGCAGAGAGGTCCCCATCCCTGGGTCCCAGCTGAATGGAAATTCTTCTGCTTCCACGTCAGACCCAGGCTGTTGGTCAACAATGCAGGGGAGGGGAAGGCTGAGGCCTGGGATGGAGAGAGCAGCAGCAGCTTTGAAGCTGCGCCCAGGGAGGCCACGGATCCTCTGGTGGGCCCTCCACTCATACCCTAGCTGGGTCGAGGGGCATCTGAGGCCAGGCGTGCCTCCCAGGGCCTTCGGATGCAGAGAGAAGTAGGTCCAGGCCCAGTGCTGGAGGGAGAATCAGGGGTTGAATGGAAAAGACCAAGGGCAAGTCTGGAGGGGTCAGGAGACACTGTAAGTGGGAATCGGAGGCAGGAAGCGTGTAGAGACGGGTGAGAAAGGAGTCGAGCAGGAGTAAACAGGCAGGGGCCCAAGGAAGTTACCAGAATCTCAGGGCGTCCAGCTCTCACCCACCCTCCAGCCCTGTTACGGTGCCTGTCAAATGGCCGTGATAAAATGCTAACTTCATAGGAGTCAGTGACATAGGACTTTATAGTGTTTATACAAGCATGGCACACAGTTGGTGCATAATAGATGTTAGTCCTCTTCACCTTCCCTTCCTCAAGAGTAGCAATTGAGTCTTACCCATAACAGGTTTCCTTCCAGGAGGAAGTGCCTCCTGCTCACCAGGTTGCTTCAAGTACTGTCATTGTGTTCCTCCTTCCTCATGTTCTGACCAGTGCCTGACCTCTGAACAGCTGGAGTCCCTCCCCAGCCACCGCAGGAGTGCCACACACCTGGGTTCAAGTTCTGCCTCCAGCATGTAGTAGATCTGCGAGCCCTGCTTTCTTCTCTGTGAAATGGGGATGCTAAGTTTCCACCGCAGGCGCTGCGGCGCGGGCACAAAGCACAGAGCCAGGCGCATGACGTTAAATCATAATCATCATTACTGTTACCACTGCAACACCAGGTAGTCTTGGCCTCCACTGTAAACCACGTGGGTAAGAGCAATGCAATTTGACCTTTAGAAAACACTTTTCTGAAGCAGGGTGGGAGCCAGCATGACTCAGGCAGGGAGACTGTAATCCCTCACACACGGCTGGTAATAAACAAGGCAAGTTCCACCCTCTACATGGATTCGTTTCTTGAGCAATATGTGCAAAACCAAAACAAAGCAGGATGGTTTTCATTCTTCCTTCCCCTCTGTGGATCAGCTGCACAGATGTTCCTTCAGGTCAGAGCCTGCTTGTGCATTTTGATCCGAGGTTCTTTCCCAGGGTGTGCATCCAACTCACCGGGAGAGCTTGGGTAGCATGCAATGCCCAGACCACCTGCTGCCAGCAAAATCAGGACCTCCAGGGCCCAAGACACTCCATTTTTAACACACTGTCCAGATGGTTCTGATAAATTCCCTGGTTGAGAATCAGAGCCTCAAAGACGCTGATGACCACATGGAACACGTCACCGGGAAAATGCATGTATACAAAAGCTTGGATGCAGTTTCAGTCTTCCACACACTCCTCAAAGGCCTTCCGTAGACCCCCTGTTGGTTCATGAAGTCTGGGCCAAGAACCTTTACTTTAGAATCATGCCGCTCTGGTTCCATTATTATGGGTTGGTCTGTCAGATCATTTTTGTGAGTGACCATCTGAAAGCAGGAATCAGGATCTCAGCCTTCCCTCTGTCCTGCCTGCAGGTCAGGTTCACTGGCAGCTTGGCTGAGATGCAGTGTGGTATGCGGGGGTCTCTTCGTTAAGGTACTTTGAGCTACAGCAATGGAGACAGACTCTGGCTTCAATCACAAGGGGAAGCATCGGCTCGCAGGATCCAGGGAGGGCTGAACAGCCAGGCCGGGGAAGGATGGGAAGGACTGGGCTTCAGGAAGAACTGAAACAGCACTCCCTTCCACCTTACTCAGTGGCCTTACTCTGAGTCACTTTCTTTTTCTGTCACCACAGACCAGCTTCCTTCTCCACAAGCAGGGAAACATGGCCATTGATAGTGTCTAGGTGTCATTTCTCATCCACCAAAAAGAGATTATCCTCAAATGCTTTCTAGATTCAAATCCAGAAACCCTGCGGAAGGTGTCCACTCACAGAGCAATCAGCCGGGGCCAGAGGCAAGGCCACATTCGACTGGCATTGGCTCCCTCATGACGCCATCAGTGGGAGGGGAAGGTGTTTCCTGAGAAGGGGCTGGGCAGGTGGTCCCAGGTGTCCATGGCCTAGACTTGAACCTGATACCATAGCCAGCTAGCTCCATGTCTTTGATGCTTAACCTACTCAGCTTCTGCTTAATTCACAAATGAGGTAGCAGACCTCAGCATGGTACTGTACTTAAATGTGAAGGCACCATAGGTTCAAGGCAAGAAACAGATGACACACTCAAAGGGTGCTTAGAGGAGAGTTCCAGAATAGGGCTGTTTACAAAGATGTGGGCAGGGTGTGTGGGAACCCCAGGGGACAGCACAGGACCCCAGGGTTAGACATAGTGGGGCACTGTAGCTTCCCCTAGGCCTGCAGGAGTGCAGGGAGGCAGCAGTTATCAAAACCCAGAGTCAGGCAGGGCATGAGCAGACAGAAACCTCTTCAGGGAGACCCCACAGAGAGCCAGAGGAGGCAGTGCTCCAGCTGCTGCCCACTGACCTAACCCAGCCCCCAGTGCGGCCCCAAAAGGCTGGAAGACAGCTCTGGAGGGGCAGGTGGAAGGTTCCAGCACAGCATCTGGTATAGAAGAGGTATCCACTCTTTTCAAAGTATTCTCTTTTTAAACAATGAAATATTTATTACATAGAGAATACCTATTGTACCCCTATCCATACGTAACAGCTGTCAACATTTTGCCATGTGTGCTGTGTTTTTAAGTAATACAGCGTTACAGAGCGAGGGAAGGTCTCTCTCACCCCGTCTGCCTCTTACCCCTTCCTCCCTACGGATACCTGCCGTCCTGACGCGTGTTAGTCTTGTGCAGGTTTCTGTGTTTTACTGCATATATACTTAGGTAGAAACATATACACAATTGTGTGTTTTAAAAATTCGACGTAATGGGTATCATGCCATAAACATTCTTTTGCGACTTGCCCTTTCCACTTACCTTATGATTGTATGACTTCCCCATATCAATACCTGTAGATCCAGTTTCTTCTTTTTTTTTTCATTTTCTACTTTTTTTTTTTTCTTCGTAGAATTTGTTGAATGAATAAACCACAGCTCATTTGTCTGTTTCCCTACTGAGGGGCACGTAGGTTTTTCTGGTTTTTGGCCGTTACTCACCGGGCTACCTCGAGCATCCTTGTGTACTTATGTGAGAATCTCTCCAGAGCACACACCTAGAACTGGAATTGCCAGGAGAAGAAGGCATGGCATCTTCCCTGTACTCAGCATTGCTAAATTGCTGTCCAAATATTCCATACTCATATGAACCCCGAACTAGAGTTCTTATTCCCCCACATCCTGGCCAACACGAGATATTGTCGGGCTGATTATTTTTTTATAATCTGATGGGATGAAAAGCATCTCATTTTTACTCTAATTCGCATTTCCATAACTACACGAGGTTAAGCATCGTGTAGTTATGGGTCATTTGGATGTTCTCTTATGTGAATTTCTCTTCCCCGTCTTTGCTTAGTTTCTCTGTGTGGTTCATCTCTTTCTCGCTGACCTTTGAAGTTCTCCGTACATCTGAATGCTAATCCTTCGTTGATTGTGCAGGTGACAGATACTTTCCCCAGACCGTGACTCTCCTTTAACATTGATTTTGCTATCTTTTTGGTTTGTTTTGGTAGAGAAATGGTTAATTTTAACGTAGTCAAATTTATTTGTTTCCCTTTGGGGCTTGTGCTTTTTCTTTCCCCCTTTCCCCAAAGTCATAAAGATCGTCTCCTATTTTTTTCCCAGTAGTTTTACATTTTTGCTTTTCATATTGCTGACATTAGTCCACTTGTTTAATATTAGGTAAGACTTTAGAATTTTAGCTTTTCCCACGTGGAACCCAGTGGCTCTTGCCTCCTGTACCGGGAGGTGCCTTCCTTCCCGCTGATGGTGACCCTGGGCTCTCGTTCACTGAAGTGTCTCTGTCCAGGCACAGGACCGAGCCGTTCGAATTGCTCCTGCTCTGCTTTGCTCTGACGCAGTCGGGCCAGGCCTGCGCTCTTCTTCTTCACTATCGTCTCGGCTGCTTTGCCTCTTTACTCTCCTGTCGGGATTCTAAGATCGGCGTAAATGGCAGGTCAGGCAGGACCTTGAACACCACGTCATGGACGGTTTGAAGCAAGATGATGCAGGCGGCTTTACATTTTCAGACGCTCATGAAGCTAGGTGGGGGTTAGATTTTAGAGGCTCGGACTGGACGCAGGAAGAAGATAAAGTAGGCGAGCCCAGGCCAGTCAGTGACAAGGGAGACGGGCAGCAAGGGGGGGGTGCAAAACCTGGAGGCCTCGATGACTGAGTATGGCAGGTGAGACGGGGACGTGAGAAAAGGCAAGTCACAGTGTGGGAGGAGCCAAGTACGACCATCGACTGAGTGACCTCTGGTGCCTCCAGCCAAGGCTGGACACGCAGGGGAAGGAGGTGCTGGGTTCAGCGTGGCTGTGCTGAACTTGGGGTATCTCAGGAAAGGTCAGATGGAAGAACAGTGCCAAGAGATTGATATATAGGTCTCGGGCTTAGAAATGACAACCGCAGTAAAGATTTAAGAGTCATCAGCATGTCTGATCACATCAAAAACAGGAGCCAAAGAGGGAGGCCTGTGCAGACAGCTCTGGCAGGAGGGATTGTCAGAGGATGAGGAGCTTGTGGAGGAGACAGAGTGACAGTGATGGCAGAGGCACAGGGAGAAGCAGGAGAGTGTGGCATTGCGGCCGCCCAGAAAGGACAGCGTCAAGGAGTGGTCCCTAGCACCAGGTGCCAAGGGCTCTGGGGAGAAGGCCGATGAGCGTTCACTGGTTTTCCAGAAAGGTCAGTGGTCCTTAGGGACAGAAGTCAGATTTGAGTGACTTCATGAGCACCAGGACAGAGGGGCACGAGGGGGGCTGCAGATCTCCGTGTGAGGAAGCGTGATTGGCTGGAGAAGATGGGTGAAGGGCCTTGGCCTGCAGAGCAGGAGGGCTTAGAGCACCCCATGGGCTGGGGCAAGCGAGGCAGTGAATTCTGAGGAGGCAGGTAGGGCACGAAAGGAGAGGTGGGCCCTGGACAGAGGAGCCCCCACTCTCCAGGCCTGGTGGGAAGGCCGGTGTGACTGGAGGTGCACGAGGCCATTGCAAGGGTGGCCATGGCGAAAGCCGACAACCCATTCTCTTGCCAAAGTAGAGAGTGGCGCCATTTGCAAGGGTGGGGGTCTAGGAGTTGCCAGCGTGGAGTTGGGGGCGGCTGAGGAGAGAGGTGATGTTTGGGAATGCCCTTAAGGGGAACAATGAGAAAATTGGCCAAGGCCTAATGGAGTGATTGGCAGGGGACCCTGGGAAGGTGACGGCGCCTGTGTAGAATGGCATCTGGAGGGAGCACAGCCGCGGAAGTGAGAGCGCAGCCCGCAGCAGGATTCAGAACTGGAGGTGGTACGAGCGCCCCTGCTTCATGACTCTTCCCAAATGCCAGGAGGGGGCTAGGCTTCCCGCAGGGCTCAGGCTGGGGACATAGGTCATTATTTTGGGACAGTAAAATAAGAATGACCCAAGCAGGCTGGGGGACATGGGAACTCTTAGGCCACTTGTAAGTCTACGGATCTTACGGTGGCACATCTGGAGCTCTGGACGGGCCTCAGGCTTTACAGGCCAGAAAAGGTCCCAGCATGGCCATGCAGTGGCCTCCTTGCTGTGCTCTGCATTTGATGTCTCTGCAAGAAGTGGCTGAGCCCCTTTGTGGGAACCCTGGCCCCACCACCAGCGTCTGGCCCAGATGGCCGGGCTAGGCTATAGCATCTAGGGTCACTTCCCCTTAAAGACCTCCCTTCCCAAGCTGCAGAAACTAAAGAGTGTAACAGTGGTTAGGGCCACATTCCTCAAATATAGCTGAGGGTGTGGCCACATGAAGGATTCTGCCTTGGTCACTGTGTATTGTGCTCAGTGGGGTTTGTGGCCCCCAGCTTCCTGGCTCTGATGACCTCCCATTAGCCTCATGACTGTATTGAGAAGGACATGGTAATAATCGCCATAATAAAATAAGTATGAGGCCAGGTGTGGTGGCTCACACCTGTAATCCCAGCACTCTGGGAGGATCACTTGAGCTCAGGAGTTTGAGGTTGCAATGAGCTATGATGACGCCACTGCACTCCAACCACGGCAGCAGAGCAAGCCTCTGTAGTTAGATAGACAGATAGATAGATAGATAGATAGACAGACAGACAGACAGATACATAGATACATAGATAGATAGTGACCAAGCTAATCATGATGGTCTAGTAAGTGACCTCATCGACTCCTCCCAGCCACCTGCAAGGTGAGTTGTATTATTCCCACTTTTCAGATGAGAAAACTGAGGCTCAAGGAATAAGTAACATGTCCAAGGTCCCCAGGTAGTAAGTGACAGACCTGGCATCTGAACCCTGTTCGCCTGGCTGTGCTCTTGCTCAGCAAATCTGCCTGCTCAGACTCTTTTTGTTGAATGAGTGGGTGGAGACCAGAAAGTGTTGTTATAAAGGCTCAGGGTAAAGGCACAGACTTGGAGCCAGAAGGCTCACTTTGAAGTCTCAACTCTCACTCACCAGCTGAGTGGCCTTGGATAACACATGCCATGGGTAAGCAGGGCCAGACTGCTGATCCTCACATACACCCCCAGCACTCTCCCTTGGGCCAGTGGGGCTGCCCGGCCAGTGGGCACTGTGCACAGTAGGACACAGTAGGTCCTCACTGGTGGATGTCAGCCTTGGGAGTTAATTACTGTGTTGGAAGGGAAGGGTCAATGTCTAATGAGTAGGAAGCCATGGGGCCACCTGTGACAGCCGGAGCAGATGCCTCACCCCAAACCCGGTGCCTCCTCTTAGCCTCCATACCCAGCCCAACCAACACAGCCCACCCCCTACACCAGAGCCCCCATCATTGCTCTCTCTGCTCTGTTCACAGGCCCCTCTGCTGGGTCCAGTTCTGCGAGGTTTAGTCGGAGGCCCACCTGTCCTGATGCATCTGTTGCCGGCAGCCTCCCCACACCTCCCGTCCCCAGACACAGGAAGAGCCACAGCCTGGGCAACAAGTGGGTGACCAAGCAAGCCCTCCCCCAGGGCTTCGGACAGGCCTGCATGAGGGGTGTGGGTGCAATGCTGGGGAACACTTGCAGACAGGGTCCCTCGCCGCCTCTGTTCTGGGATTGCTGGAGGCAGCTGTTGGCAGTGCTGGCCGGCGTGCTCCCCCGAGGGTGCCGTGGAATCGGGGGAGCTGAGGAGCACCGGCAGCAGCGCCATCGACACACTGCTGACAGCGTCACAGGCTCGGCAGCCAGTGGAGGGAGGGCAGGGAAGCAACAGTGGCATTCCTAAGAATTTGCCCAAGCCCAGTTAGTGACATACTGTTATGGAGAGCCCAAGTCCAGTGGAACCAGTGATCGTCATACAGGGCAGCATTAGGTGTCTCATGGCACCTGCCTACAGAGCAGTGGACCTGCTGGCTCTCCCAGCCCTGTGGGGCCCACAGCAGGGGGTCATGTGTGGGTCTTTGGATGGCTGGGGGCAGCCATGCCCATATCCCCAGGGCTTTGGGCACAGGCTCCTGAGCAGATGGGTCCACCCATCCCTCCCCCTCTCCTTCCTTCCTTCCCTTCTTCCTCCTTCCCGTCTTTCCTTCTTTCCTTCCTTCTACTAAGGCACAAGCCTCGGCCCAGCCCAGGCTGGCCCTGGACGAGCTCCCAGGCTGGAGGAGCGGGAGCTGCTCTCTGAGCGTGCAGCCCCTCCCCTGCGCTAGGCGCTGTGCACATGTCTGTTGCACACTAGCTCACAGTCCCCATGCCGGCCTCGGAGGTAGGTGCTACTACTATACACGTTTTAAGAATGAGTTGATGAGGTTCAACAAGGTGAAGTCCATTGCCATGGTGAGGAAGCGCTGGGAGCCAGGACCTGGACTAGGTGTATGTGATTCCAGAACCGGACATGCTGGCCTCGTCACTCACAAGCACCGTCTGCCCACTCAAGCCTCGTGATCCTCAGAACCCTCCTGGGAGACAGGCAGGGCAAGTGTCGTTAGCCCCCATTTGATGGATGGAGAAACTGAGGCTTAGAAGAAGGATGTGACTTGCCCAAGGTCACGCTGTGAGAGAGCAGAGCCTGGACTACACCATGGCTCTGGGTGGAGGCCTTTTTCCTGCAGCTGCGCCATCCGCTCAGGCTCCCAGGCAGGTGTAACCTCTCTTACTCCATAGATAAGGAGCTTTGCCTTCTTTCTTCCTTTCCGTTTTCCAGTATGATGTGTCAGTTGAGTGTAGTTGAGAGTAAAAGTGCGACATTCCCATCGGAGAAAGCGAGGCATCTACTGGACGACAGTGTCCTAGAGTCCCGCAGCCCCCGCAGGGGCCTCACCCTCACCTCCTCCTCTGCTGTCACCAATGGACTCTCCCTAGGTAAGCGTCTCCAGCCTGCACTCGAGAGGCGGGTGGGCCACAGGCCCAGCGTGTGCTCCATGTCTGTCTCTGTGTCACTGTGCCACGCCCAGTGGCACTGTCGCTCTGGAGAACCCAGTGGCTCCCCCACCTCCATGCAGGAATTACCCCAAACTAGGGAAGGCTTCGCCTCCTAGCCTTATGGGCTTCTTGGAGAACCCTGGGTTTGTCCTCCTCTTGCTGGTAGCCCCTGAGTGCGGCCAGCAGGTGGAAGAAGCAGCCAGACACACGCCTGAGACCACCGAAGTCCGGCTGCTGCCGCAGTTGGGCTTCTGTCCCTAGAGAGCCATGACTCCCAAGGCCCTGCAGGACAAAGCAGCGGAAGCTGCCTGGGGTCAGCAGCTGGGTGGGCCACAGGTTCTCACTGGTGTACTTGTCTTCACACTGAGAAGCCAGAAGTAGGGAGGATGAAACATTGACCTTCAGGGATGAAATTGCATCAGTGAGCGTCAGCCAGACATGGTGCTTATGTCAATGGAAGGGACAGAAATGGTGCTGCTGAGACCGCGATGGGGAAAAGTTGGCATTAGGGCTGACGCTAGTGTGGAGTTCTGGTCACAGATCCGGCCCCTCACGGTGCCCAGGTCAGCTGAGGGCAGGTGGGCACCACTGTGTCATTACTGCCATCAGACCAGTGCATTCTCCAGTGGCCATTGCCTTTCAGTGGGCCCGTGTCCCTGCAGTCTGTGTGTCTGTGTGCTCTCCTGAACAGGGAATCCTCCAGGGCTGGCGGTAGGACAGTTGCTGAGCTGGGAGTTTGATCGGTGCAGTCTGTGGGGCAGAAGGCCCAGGAGCTGGGGCGGGGGGCAGGGAGCAGGAGAGCTGGCAGGAGTTGCACCCCACGGCCCTGCACAGTGAGGCCAGGCTCAGAGGCCGTGGGTGATATTGGTCTGGGGGGTAGCTGCCTCCCATCCCCTGAAAGGCTATGACAAGCAAGTTCTGTGTCGGCCTCTGTCCTCAGAGGTCATTCTATCTGGACCCAGTGAGGGTTATACAACAGCTGAGGCAAATGCGTCCAGGCTTCCTAGGTGTGCTTGGAAGAAGACTTCTGGTTCCGTATGTCAGGGAAAGGCTGCGTTACACAAAGGGAGGCAGCTTTCTTCAAAGAGGCTTTGCTCTGCTGAGGGACAATGTGAATCCTCCAAGAAGGCATCAGAGTCTGCCAGTTCCCACATTCGTTGGTCATGGAACCCTTTTCCTTGGAATGTCTGATGGGACTGGGGTTCTGAGGAACGCCCTCTGGGAAATGCCGGCCCAGCAGCCCTCAGCTGGGCAGCAGAACAGCTGTTTGACATCCAGAAAACTTTCTGAGCTGTGCCTGAGCCCAGGCCTTGCTATTCCTGAGACAGAAAACTGAGTCGGACACTGTGCTGTTGTTCACTGTCCGGGCGGGAGAGCGCAAGGTTGTCTGGTCCCCGGCACCTCAAGTCAGGCAACTCAAATGTTTTTCTGTTTGGGGCTGAAAACCCTGAGTAAGTGGCTGTGTTTGGAGCTGGGCTGGTCCTCCTCACCTCACAAGGAAGACCATTGCTCGGTCTGATCCCGAGGGGCCTGGGGCCTCCGCCTGCCCCCTTTCCCACCTCAGCCTGGGTGCTCTTTCAGGCAACGAGCACTGAACCTCGGAGCCTCTGGGGTGTGAGGGACAGAACAAAGGCATCGCGCGTGGACACTTGAGTGACAGGAGAAAATTTCTCCTTGGAGAGGCCTTGGAGATCCCCAGAGAAGCAGGGTAGCCCAGTCAGCCCAGAGGGGCTGGCCTCAGGCAGGAAAAGGGTGGCAGAGTGTTGAGGCCCAGCCGCTCCCTGCATCTCCACTGGCCAGGGGTCTGAGGGGCGCTCCCTGAGGCTCCGTGTAATGCTAGGCAGCTGCTCTGCCACCTCTGCAGGAGCAAGTGCTCACTGGGCCTCCATCCTCACCAGGTGAGGCCTGTTCTGGCCCTGGCTCCACTGGGCCGGGAGGGAGGCATGGGAGCCAGGCCAGGCCCAGACCCCAGGAGGCCAGTGGGCAGGCTGCTGTGGCTCCCCGGGGAAGTGGGAGGGGAGTAGAGGACCTGCCTGGGAACAGTGGAACGGGGAGCTTCTTTTGACTCTCTCAGAGCAGAGTTAGAAACAACAGCAAAAACTGGAGTCACATGGATGCCCAGAGTCAGGAAGCTGTTTCTTAAGCACTGCTGCAGGCTCGGGGCCTGGGCCCTGGACCCAGGAGAACAGGCCCTCTCCTGCGAGGCGGCCGTGCTCATTGACCTGTGTTCCTTTTCCAGGCAGTAGTGAGAGCTCAGAGTTTAGTGAAGAGATGTCTTCAGGGCTGGAAAGGTGAGTGTGGCCTCGGTGCGGCCTTCCTCCCAGGGGAGGTGCCCAGGGCCCAAGGGAGCTGAAGACAGGCTCTGGGCAGAGGCGGCCACAGCCCACCCGTCATACTGCTGACCTCTGCTCCTCCCGGGCAGGGCCAAGGAGGAGGGAGGGCAGAAGAGCATAATGGGCGTGGGGGGCCCGGCCCCCCTGCTCTGAACGGCCCCACCCCTCATCTGGCCTGGGAGCCAGCCCAGGAGCGCTCTTGCTGGAGCAGAGCTGCAGGAGGCCTGGGAGCAGATTTGGTCTGAAATGTGGGTTCTTGAAGCCCGAAGCCTGAGAGTTGGCCTAGCCTTGAGACAGGCACGTGGCTCCGCCTGGTGGGGTCTGAGAGTGTTGCATCCTCATGGCTCAGGCCTTGGGCATTTATTGAACACCACCTGCTAGGCACCGGTGACAGGGAAGTGGACACAGCCGACGTGCTCCCTCATGGCTCCCTAGGCCTAGGGTTTGGCTGCTTGGACGAGCCTGTCTGCTGTGGGCCTGGGGCCTCTGCTTGGGAATTCCTATCACATGTGCTCCTTGGACCAGCACTCTCCTGTGCCTGGTGCCAGGCAGGCCCCAGGAAGACGGGACGCCGTGAGTGGGGTGCTCCCACAGCTGCGGTGCAGCCAGAGGTGAAGGGCATTGTGGGACTCAAGGTCTGAGGGCAGGTGGGGAGAAATCCAGTGGCACAGAGTGTCTGGGAAAGGCAGGTTCACACCGACCGTCCTTCAGGGCAGCCCTTCCATTGGCATCCATGGGCCTGTGTGCACAAACGCACACACACGCACAGTTACACAGTTCTGCGTGCACACACGGTTACACACACATACACATGCACACTCATGCATGTGTTTGTGTACATACCCATACACATACACTCACGTACTCACACATGGGTGTATACACACACATACAAACATGTGCCTACACGCTCAGGCAATACATTCCCCACACATACATTTGTGCATACGCACACACACACTCACACATACACTGTCCTCCTGTGGTGCTGAAGCTTCTGTCTCCTCAGTCGCCACGATCACACATTGACCAGAGAGAGGAAAATGCTGCCCGGCAGCTCCTCCAGGGCAGAGGGGCTGTATGGGGGTCTGTGGTCCTGGTGGAGCGTGGCTGTGTGCCAGGCCCTGTCTGGGCATTTTGCATGCGTGCACTCGCCTCATCCTCACCACCGTATGAGCCATTCCTATCGTCCCCGTTTGAGACATGTGGACAGCGAGGCTCAGAGAGGCAAAGTGACTTGCCTGCTTCGCTCAGCTTGTTCGGGCGGAGCTGAGGCCCGTCTTCCTGACCGCCATGCCCACCTCTTCATCACTGCTCAGACCTGGGCCAGACAGCTGCTGGGACTGGCCCTGCGTTTGGTCAGTCTGTCTGTCTGTGAGACCAGAGATGGGAGTGGCAGGGGAGTGACGACGCAGGAGCCCCCGAGCCTCTTTCTCCGCGCAGGGCTGCGCTCTCCTGGGCATCTGCCCCTGTGGCGGAGAGGAGAACCAGACGAGCACACGGGGCAGACTCCAGAACCCGCAGCAAAGCCAGGGGCTCCTGGGATGCCCTGCGGGAGAGGGCTCTCAGGCAGGCCAGCACCTCCCCAGACAGTGAGAGGACACCACAAGGGAAACTCAGGCACAGATCCTGAGTATCACCCAGACCTGGACCCATTTGTTCATTCATTCATTCATTCACTGCTTCATTCCTTCATTCGCTCATTTATTCATTCATTCATGCAATAGCCGTTTGTTAAGCACTGCTCCCTGCCAGATAAGCTGGTTACTGGGGGTGTAATGGGTATGGTTCCTGCTAAGAACTCTGAAACTAGCACGACTAGGAAGGAGGGTGTTGAGAGAGAATTCTTTGCCTCAGGGAGACCATGCTGTACACCATTCAGTCATGAGCACCGTAAGCCACAGCATTTTATAGCGTTTAGATCACTATCCTTCTGAATGTCTAGAGTAGGTGCTTTTTGGATGGAGTCTCCTTCGAGCACTGGTCTCGCTGCTGGCTCTTTGGTGCAGATGCCCAGCCCTGCCTCCAGCAGCCTTGGAACAGCTCTGCAGGGAGGCCATCCGATTTCTTTTTCTCTTGGGACCTAGCTCTTGGCCCAGCCCCACCTTACTGAGCAGAGCAGAAGGCCACCTGTGTTGGGGAATGCCGGTGGGGCTGTGGCAAGACCCAGGCGCAGTGCCATCCTGATCAGCCAGTGCCGGCTGTCCTTTGGCCACCAGCCTGTCTCCCTCCTGCACTGCCTCTCATGTTCCCTGAGAGAATCCACTTCCACAAAAGCACTGGAGCATCCTAGGCTTTGCTGAAGACTCCATGGGAGAGTTGGAGGATTTACCTCTTGCAGCTTGAACATCTTCGTTCCATAGTGTTCTTCTGTCACGGTCAGCCACCCTCACGTTGCCACGTGGGTCTCCTTTATTCCCAACCTGATGCACCCTGTGCTCTCCACCCACTGTGTCCTCCCTTCACTCCCGGGTCTGCCCCAGGCCAAATCCTCCTGCTCTATAAAGGGGAGTAGATTCTGTCTTCCCTAGAAGCCTGAGTGTCCGCTCCCTGGGCCCAGAGGCCACTGTCTCCCCAGAAAGGGTCTCCTCTACTCAGAGACCCCCACCAGCTATTCTTCGCAGCTGCTGTGCGAGGGCAGCTTTCTCTGCATGCCACACCTGCCTGAGCACACAGTGCCGTGGAGCCGGGGTGAGGGTGTGAGAAGGAAGAGGCGGGCCCCATAGCGCTGCAGGTTAGCGGCCACTACTTTCCAATGACGTTCCCCCAGCCCAGGTAACAAGCCTGGCCCAGGCCAGGAAGAGAAATAGAGCCAGATGCCAAGATGACAGGCAGGGAGACCACAGGCCAGAGACCCGACACCACACCCTCCTTGATCACCATTGATGCCACTGTCAGCAGGCCAAGGGCGGGCATTTGGCCTTGTGAGTTTGCCTTCCCCAAGTTTATACACATGGATAGCTCAGCCCAGTGGGCTGAAGGTGGCCCTTAGGTGGCAGCCGGGGTTCAGACTGCAGGCAGGTGCCAGTGTGGCCCCAAGTGGCCAGCCTTAAAGAGCACCCATGCTGGAGCCCACTGAGCCCTGTGGACCCACTGCACTGCTGGCTGATCTGCAGCCAGGTCAGGGTTGGCCGCTGGCGCCAACCCCTGTCCTTGCTGGGACTGTAGAGTGAAGGTACAGGGAGCAAGGGGCACCCTCTTCTGCTGCTCTTCACCTCTGGCCCCCACTCCTGTCAGCCTTGGCAAGGTCACGGAACCTGTGGGGTTGGAGAGGGGCAGCCAGACCAGCGTGGTATTTGCTGGGCATTCTTGGCTGTCCTGGAGACACTGTCCTCCCTGAGGGCCCAGAGTGAGGACAGCGGTGGTGCTGTGAGAGCTGGGGCCTCTGGGCCATGGGCAAGGTGGGCTTGCTCTGCTCTGCAACTCTGCCTATTGTCCCTGACTGCAGTTGTCCATGCCTCCTGCCTGGGAACCCTGGGGACAAAGGTGGGAAGAGAGCCCCCAGCACATTCCGCTTTCCGAGGAGAGTAGGGAGGTGGCCCTGAAAGGCAATTTAATGAACAGGAAAGCAGGGACTGAGCTTGGTCAGGCTGATGTCCAGCAAAGCTCAGGCTCCTGGGAAATGAAGGGCTTAGGGAGTGCGTGAGTCAGGAGTGGCAATAAAAGGTAACAGGTGCTTGTTTGTGCCGGTTTTGGGAAGCAAGTGTTGGCGCTAAGGTGAGAACAAGAGTATCGGCCCACAGGCTAAAGTATTTTTTAAATGAGGTGTTTTTTTAATTAATAAAAGAACAAAATGGATTGTAGAGACAAACATATATGTGTGTAAGAAAATTCATGATATCATTCATCTTGATTATCTCTGGGTTGTAGGATTATTGAGTGAGTTTCTGTAATTTTTTCTGTATTTTCCAAATTTTCCAAAATGGGTAAATGTTTCTTTACTACCCAGAAAAACAATGAACATATAACTTTTAAAAAAAGAAGACATAATCAGAAATGACTACTGATCAGTTTTTAAGGAGTGAAATATGAAAATGTGTGGCAAAGTTCATTACAAAAACACTCAGCCATCGTCTTCTCTAGTGTGACATCACCAGTCTCCAGGGAAGGGCCCTCTCGGGGGAGAGACAGGCCTGTGATATGGGTGCTGGAAAGACTGGGGCTCAGAGGGGTCCTCGGGGCTCAGAGGAAATCCCTCCAGTGGGAGAGGGAAGCGAGAGTGAGGGCTTGGCCCACAACCCTCTTAGATGATGAGCGGGTCACTCTTCCTGCCTTGCATGCAGCCACAGCAGGGCTTAGTCAGAGCCCACAGAGGCTGGGAGCAGTCGTGCAGGGTGCAGTGGGAGCGTCTGGCAGGGCAACCTGCATCAGGCCGCAGGCTCAGGGGTGGCTTCCGGAGGATGGGACGGTTAAGCAGAAGCCCAAGGACATTTGGTGAAGAAGACCCTAGTGAGCCCTCGAGAGGGTTCCTGGGACCCAAGGAGGCTGCCCTTGAGCTCTGAGTCAGGTAACGGGATGGGGCAGGTGGCCCAGTGCTCACTGTCCCTACGAGTCCCAGGCAGGTGAGATGGGCTCCATGGTGTGTTCTGTTTTCTCGTGTCCTGAGTATACCTCCACCGTGAGAGAAGAGGCCAACCATGCTGGGAGGGGCCCAAAGCCAGGACTGCTGACCCCACTCAGGGCCTTGGGCACCTCTCAGCTCCTCTGAGCCTCTGTTCCTCAGCTCTGTGGCGAGGACACACATAGTAAGCACCTAGCCCATAGGTGGAACTGCCGCGGCTGAGGAACTGCTTTGGGGACTTTTATGAGTCTCTCTCGATAGGTACCTCTTACCAGCAAGAAAGCTACTCAGGGGTCTAAGGCTGGGGAGGGGGGAGAAAAATGTTCCCAGATGGCAGTTCAGTCATCATGGGATGGACAGACTAGAGCGAAGGCAAGTTTCCACCAGTCCTTGGTGGCCCCCAGGATGGCACTGAACGATGGGGAGGGCCCCTCCTAGATGCTGCTAGAGACATTTGGCCCCATGGGTACCATAGGGTGTGCTTGGGGGTGTTGAGGAGGTAAGATGATGCAATTTCTGCCCTGTGCAAGGTTTACTCGTTGGTTTTAGCTGGTGGAATCACCCAACATCCATAGGAGGACACCAGGAAAGTGGAGCCCTGGAACAGAGCGCCAAGCCTGCTGCCTCCGAAACAGTGTTTTCAAAGGCGCTCCCTTCCTTGAGAAGATCAGAGGACCCTGCTAGGTGCTGCACATGGCCAGGGCACAAGGATGCTCTCCAGCCCCAGCCTCTGCAGGATTCCGGGAGAGGTGGGCCACACTCTGGAGGTGATCCTGCAGTGAGGGCTCCTCAGGGCTATGGCACAGCCATGGGCGTGGCTGCTCCCAGATGCCTCTCACAGAGGCCCTCCCCACCCACCCAACATGGGGCTGAGGCCCAGGATCCCAGGCTCATGCCCCTCACTAACCCTCGCTGGGTCTGGTGCTACAGTCCATCCTGCTGCCTCGTACCTGGATTTGGCTCTCTGCTGCCGGAAGCCCAGTTAGGCAATGTGCCAAGCTTCTGATTTTGGTTTCCCCCAAAAATGTGATCTCTTGCTTTACTCCCTTAGTTCCAGACACTAACATCTGGTGCGTGAGGCCCTACCCAGCAGACTCCTCTGAGAGAGAGGAGTGGGCAAATGCCTGGAGCCTTTGCCTGACCTGTCTTTGGGCCCTGAGCCTTTGCCCACGGGCCCTGCAGGCTGCTGCTGCCACCGCTGCATGGTAGCTGAGAGATCTCTGCCCACCACTTCTCTGTCCCATACCCACAATTCCGTGAGAGCCAGCACCTGGAAAGCAGGCAGGACTCGCCTTATGTCTTGTGTCCGTCCTTCTCTCTGCATATCGCTTTACTCTCCTTTCTCTGCAGACCAGATTTCTGGCTTCTCTGTGCACAGAGGGGAAGATGGATACCTCACAGCTCCCAAGTTCACATGTGCTAGTTTCACCCAGCCACTGAGCCTGACTTTCAGCCTCTCAAATCTGGTTCTTAATTGCCAGGAGAGAAAATCTGGTTAACCTGGCTTGGGTCACTGGTGCTGTCCTGTCTACTCAGCTGTCAGGATGGGGACACGCAGTACAAATGGGTGAACCAGGGATATCGCCTAGGGAAGGGTGGGTGGCTCACAGCAAAGATCTGTCAAAAGTGCTGCTAGAAGGGATATCCCAGGGTCCAGAAGAATTCAGGGTGGCAGCCTCCTGCCTACAGATGAGGGTGAATTATCAGGAAGTGGCCAGGACAAAGCATGGCCTAGGGGGACTGGCATCCTATCAAGGGTTTGCTGGGGAGGTAAACATTGATGAACAGTGTCACCTGGACCCTTGCACAGGTGCACTCCTGCGGGGCTCTGTGTACTTGAGACAGAACAAGGGCGGGGGACCCTGCTTCTGCTAAGACCAAGATGACTGAGGCCTCCACTGATTATTATCCAAGACTTTTCTCTGCTCGCCAGCCTCTAGACCAGCAACAGGGACTCAGGGCTTTGTGAAATCTAATTCCCAAGATGCCTACAACCTCTTATGTACCTAGAAAGTGATGGAGGGGGAGAGGGAGGTGGCCTTTCCAACCCACATGGCTCGTCTGAATACTCATGACTCCGTTGGCCCAAGCAGTACCCTTCTGCTTCTAGCTGCTTCTAGCTCGGCAGCACTGCCCACTCCTCCTCTTTCCAGTGTGGTGACCTTGGGCAAGTGACTCCACCTCTCCAAGCCTCAGATTCTTTATCTATAAAGCAGGGATAGTAATAGTGCCCACCTCACAGTGTTGTATGATTAAACACTGAGCGAATTCTGCTTAGCACGTTGCCTGGCACCATCGTCTCATCGCTACCACCACCATCGTCATCATCCCATCACCATCACCACCACCATCATCATCATCACGTCATCACCTTCATCCTGTCACCACCACTTGTCATCCTGTCCTCGTCCTCCTCATCACCATCTTGCACCCGCTGTGGGACTGAGGTGTTCAACCTGGCGGCCAGTCTACATGCTCCCCAGACCAAAGTTCCCATGAGCTCCTGGTCAGGGCAGGCCTCAGTTGTCTGCTTTAGCCTCCTCCTCCCCCTCCACCCAAGAACCCTGAGAAGGGACAGTCAGATGGCCTTCCCAGGACACATTTTGTTCAGCCACATGTTCTCAGAATGATGCTGGGAAAGGTGTCTGTGGTTCTAGAGTGGGAGACCCCAAATCAGAGAAATCCCGTGGTTTCTGGGGTTCATCAGGTACCACCACCCATTCATTTGCATTTTCTCGCCCTGAACATTCGCATAACAAATCATCTCAAATCAGGGACACTCCCAGACACTTTCAGATCATCTGGTTCCAGTGGCCGAGATCCATGCACCTCTACAGATGCCAGCCTGCCAGACAGCCAGAGTTGCCCTGCCCAGCACAACCCTCCACCAGCCCTGAGGGGCTCACGTGGAAGGGGAGACTGGCCCCCACCACCCTGACTCTAGTCTCCTACAGGTTGGCCCCAGGGAAAAGTCACCCTTATGTTGCCGCCCAGCTCCAGGGAGAGAAGGCTCTGACTCGCACAGCCTGGAGCAACTAGACTGGCACAGGCCCCCACCCCACTCAGGAAAGAGCACCTCCCTTTTTGAGTACTTGCATGTCTATCTCAATGACAGGCCGGAAGGGTGGGACAAGTGGCTTTGCCTCCTTGAGCCTCAGTTTCCTCATCTAAAACAGGGTATGAGAGCAGTGCCCCTACACGGAGCTGGGCGGGTTCCTGTGGGAAAGCACTTAGCTGGCACGTGGTGAGCAGTCGCTGAGAGGCAGCTGTTAAGTGCCAGGCAGCCAAACCACCAGCAGAACACTCCACGGGAAGCCCCACCCCAGATCCTCGGGCCTAAAAATTCTGGGTCTTTTAGGCTCAGAGACACCGACAAAGCCCAGGCAGGGTGAGCTCCAGGCAGAGACCCCAAGCAGAGGTGCCTCTGAGAATCGAATGCCAGGAAGCCCCCACGGTGGACCCAGTAGGGGTCCCCTATGGTAGACCCCTCCACATCGACACCTGCCTTGACAGGCTGCGCCTCACAGTGGTGAGGAGCTGGGCTGCAGAGTCAGACTGGCCTGAGTTCAAGTCCTGGCTTCCAAGGCTCATGCCTGGGTCAAATAGCTTCACCTCACTGAGCCTCAGTTTCCTCATCGTGGGGAGGAGAGTGGTGCTTACCCAAGCTTCTCGGAGAGAGCGAGCACCGTGGCCTGGTGCGTGAGCACTGGCCCCCCAGGGACTCCGTGTCTGCTGGTCAGCACCCTGCACCCTGGCGGCCCTGCACCCCCGGCAGTCCACTGCGTCGCGGATCTCCTCACTCCCTCAGGAGGGGCTCAGGGACAGTCTGCTCGCAAGGCTAGACTGTTGGGAAGATGCTGGTTCAAGCTGTCCCTCAACAAATGTCAGTTGTGCCAAATATCTGTTAAATACGCAGCCACGGCCTGTCTCACCGAAAGGGTGAGAATGATGGAAGGAAGCAGCAGCGCTGGCCACCCACCCTGTCTAAAGAACTGCCGGTGACTGTGGACAGCCCGCTGTGGGGTGACAGGGAGCAGACTCATGAGAGGAAAGGTGGAGCAGAAGGAGCCGAGGCTCCGGCTCTGGGCAGGGAGGCTTCGTTGCCAACTCCGAACAGGCAGAGCTCAGAGCGGGACGAGGAGACGCCGCCTGGGCCGCCGTCAAAGCCACGAAGGATGTCAGCGCGGGAAAGTTCACTGTCAGGCCCTGCTCTGGAGAAATGCCCGGTTACTACAGGGAGAAAGAGGCTGGCCCCAAGCAGCCCTGCTTCAGCCTGGAGCTGTGCCGTCCTGCAGTGCACTCAGTTGTGAGGTACTCGACCAGTGGCACCAGGAACAGCGAGGCACTGAGGTCTGTGACTGAGACAGATGCGTGGTAATCTGTATGGTGTCACATTCGCTCTCTGCATTCCAGCCGTCCTGAATGGAAGAGGGGAGGCGGCAGCTCGCCAGTGGGCTGGGAGTTGAACACACCAGGGCCTCTCGTCTGTGCCACAGCTCGGGGTGGGGAAGGGCGGTCAGCCTGTGACCATCGTGAGACCCAGTATGTTAGAGGACTTGGGGGCTGAGCACATGCTGTGGCCATCATCCTAGAGAGGAGGTGCTGACAGGCAGGAGGTGCGAGGCTCAGAGCACCTGTCCTCGATGACTCCCACCAGCCCTGCACTCAGGTCCCTGGACAGTGGACCCAAGATGGTCACCAAGAATAGCTCCTCCTTGGATGGAGGATGGAGGGCCCCGGGCTCAATGATGGGGTGCCACACCTGCTGCAGTGAGTGGGACATCCCCACAGCACCCACGGGTGCTGGTGTCCACGGCAATGTGCAGTAACCTAGGACTGGTCGTGGAGAGCAGAGGGAATATTTGGAAAGGCAGCCTGGACCTTGTCTGACTTTGTAAAGTGGGTAAGATCCTCGTCTGGCCCAGGGGCAGGAAAAGCTGTAGTTGCGGGACAGCCCGTGCTGCAGCAGTGGGGAGAAGGCTGGCTCATCAAGTGGATACAGGAAGTGAGTCTTCTAAGACAGGCCAGGGTGAAGGAGGGAGAAAGATGGTGCCTGCCCCCCAAAGGGGCTGCGCTGCACATTGCCCTGGAAGGCTCACTGCTGGGAGCACAGGTGACAGGAAAGCCAGGTGGGCGGCCCACGGAGAGGGCCTGGAGCACAGCCCCTCAGGTGCTGCAGCTGGTCACGGAACAAGTTTGCAGGGACCTGGCTGGTGGAGAGGACGTATCAAACAGGAATTCAGTGCGTCCGTCCTGGTGAATGCCCCCAGGCCCGACGTGCAAGACCGCCCACAGTTCTGTCTGCGTGCGCTTTTCATGCACACTTACTGCGGACTCTACAGGCCGTACAGTGGTTTCTGTTAAACAGCTCAGCTCACGCTGGGGTGAGTGGGTGTGCCTGGATTTTAGCCTTCCCACTGACACTGGGAAAACTGAACATTCAATAAAAGTTAATGAAACAATTACCTGGAGACTCGGGGACTTTCCTGGATGGAGGCGCTAAGGGGTGTTGTACTCACTGACCTGGCAGCTCCAGATGCGCCCCAGCTGTGCCTGCATCAGGACCAAGGAGGCCAGGGGCAGAGTCGGGGGTGCTCTGCAGGGCGTCCCAAGCTAACAGCCGCGCGGCCTGAAGTGCTCTTGCCTCCTTTGGGAGCTTCTGGTCTTTCCAGGCTGTTGCTAAAATTCAACCCTTTTCCTCTGAAGCAGGGGACGTCTCTATGCCACGCTGGGGCCCAACTGGCGGGTTCCAGTTCAGAATTCTCCCAGAACCCGGAGCTGCGTCTACAGGTATTCATTTGTTCATTTATTCGACACATAGCTGTAGGGTGCTCGCTGGGCGCCAAGCACTCTTTGTGCTGGAGGCTGCAGAGCAAGACAGACACAGTCTCGGCCTCCACGAGGCTGCTGCTGGGCACACAGACTGTCCCACAGAGGGAACGTGCGGAGCTGTCTCCGTCCTGAGGTCAGAAGGAGCCTCTCTGAAGAAGAGGCTGGAGGGGATGAGTAGGGTCATGAGAATGCTCCCAACCAAAGGGACAGCTCTGGGCCGTGAGGCAGGAAGAGCAGGGTGAGTCGGGAGTGAAGGCCAGGCAGTGCTGTCGGAATGAGGGGTAAGGATGGTGACCCAGACCTCAAAACCAGCAGGGAGTCGTGGGAGGGGTTTGTTGTGGGTGCGCAGAGGGGAGGGCAGGGTGGTGGCATGACACCGGTGGCATGGACCCAGGGAGGCTGGGGCAGTGGTGCAAGGGAAGGTCACAAGGGGTGGAGCAGTAGCGTGGCTGGGACGGCCAGCCGGACATAGTTACAGCTGGGACCGGTGCCTCCTTGGGATCCATTAGGTTGCAGGGGCATCAGTTTTCTGGCTCAAGCGGCTGGTCGGTGCTGGTGCAGTTCACCCGGATGGGAGGAAGGTGAGGGTGGGTGGGGTGAGCTCAGGAGGGAGGTCTGGGATGGCCGTGCACTTGGATATCTTCACCTATAGACGATGCCTGGATCCCCAAGGGAGAGGGTGAAGGAAGAGCCGGGAGGGGAAGGTGCAAACAGTGTGGCATGCAGGCTGCTCCCTGCCTCCACCCCTCCCTGGGCTGCTCCTCCAGGCTCTGCCAACACAAGAGGGAGGGGCCGCCAGAGCCTCAGGGGTAGAGGAAGCCCCCAGAGCCAGCTCTGGAGAGTGGCCAGGAGGAAGTGCTGCAGAGGGGTCCCTTAGGATAGGGTGAGGGTGCTGAGAAGGGCCTAGGTTATGGGGAACTTGGTCACCAAGCCTAGAGCTTTGCAGCCCCCAGAAAGACAAAGGGGATGGAAGATCTCAGCCTTGATGGCCCTTTATGCTCTTCTGTGGCTCAGCCCTCCCCTCCTGGGCCTTGCCCCAGCACTGTGGCGCCCTCTGGCCTGTGGGAATGTCACAGACTCAGCAGTGGGGCCCCTGTGGCCCCCAGTGAGTGAGAGGGGACCTGACCTCAGCCCCTCCAGGGCGGTGACTGACTGGTGGTATCCCCTCAGCCCCACCGGCCCATGCATCTGTACTCTGGGGAGCGCAGCAGCTGTGCCCACCATGGAAGGGCCTCTGAGGAGGAAAACCCTGCTCAAGGAAGGACGCAAGCCCGCGGTAAGTGCGGTCCGCGTCCACCCAGAGGCAGCATGGCCGCAGTGAAGGGCCTGGGTCCACAGACTGGCCAGTCTGAGTTCCAGCCTTGGCCGTGCCATGGGGTGGGCAAGGGCCTCAGTTTCCATGTCTGTAAATTAGGACACAATAGTGCCTACTCCTGGAAGACTCAGCAAGAAAGTCACGTGTGGCAGAGTGTGTGCGGCAAGCTGAACACATAGGAATTGTGCCCTGGCAAGAGAGGGGAGGGAAGAAGCCTCCCCTCCTTGGTCCTAGGTGGAGTTGGCATTGACAGCGGTTGGTAGAGGGCCAGGGAGGAGGTGAGGCCTGCACTGGCATTGATGGGGGTGGCTGTGTCTGGAACCAGGCAGCCAGGGGCCTCTGCCCAACCTCCCCTGGTGGCATCACTCTTCCTCCCTTTCCTGCAGCTGTCCTCATGGACCAGGTACTGGGTCATACTCTCAGGATCCACCCTCCTGTACTACGGAGCCAAGTCCTTGCGGGGCACAGATAGAAAACACGTAAGTCCTATGAAAGGATCTCATGCTGGGACTTCGTCTAGCTGGGGGGACCTCTGTGACCTGTGGAAGATGGGGGTGGGAAAGGCGGTGGGTGGGAAGGAGCCTTGCCCGGCCCAAGTCAGCCCCCCTTGTGGAGCGGAGGGCTGGGCCCGGGCCTCCGCTGTGCTGTTGCTCTCCTCCAGTATAAATCCACACCCGGCAAAAAGGTCTCCATCGTGGGCTGGATGGTGCAGCTGCCTGACGACCCCGAGCACCCAGACATCTTCCAGCTGAATAACCCTGACAAAGGTAGGCAGCAGGCCGGAGCCAGGTGCCTGGATCTGCTCTCTCCCCTATTTCCCTTCCTGCTAAATGTGCCTTTTGACATTATTAGGAGCTTTTGAAGCAGCTGTTTTCCCATTGCTTTAGGTTCTGATATTCACGGGGTCCCCTCCCTCGTCCATGAAAGTTGTGTAGATGGTGGCTGGTGTGTCCATTGAGCAGTGTGTGAAGCACGTGGCTGCAGGAATCCTTTTTGTGGCCTTACCAATGGCTGCTGGGGCCTATCACTCCTGGAGCTGCAGCTCAGGGTCTTGGCATAAATAACTGTGCTGGATGAGACAAGACAGTGTGGCTGGAAGGGTTTTGGGTCCTGGGAGATTCGGGGATCTCTGGCATGCCTGTGCCATGAGACTGGCAGTGTCCAGGTCCAAGGCCAACTCAGAGAAGAGCCCTTTCAACTTTCAAAAGCTCCGACGTTACCTTCCCCAGCTGTCTCCCAGTTTCTCCTGGTTCCCTCCTGTCCCCCGTGATCGTGCTGGGAAGAAGATGCTGGGTGCCACCCTGTCTGGGAGCCCTGTTTTCACTAATACTCGGAAGAGGCCGTGGCTAGTCTAAGTAACCCATGTCACACACGACAAAAACCCCAGACTGCCTGAGTCTTGGATTCCAGGGAAACTGATGGGAGCTATAAAGTCCCAGAGCATCTTCACACTTTAACAAGAATGTTCTACTGCAGGGTTCGGGTCCATACAGATCATCTGGGGATCCTGTTAGAATTCAAATTTGAATTCAGTAGATCTGGGGTGGAGACTAAGATTCTTCATCTCCAACACACTGCCAGGTGATGCAGGTGACGGTGCTGGTTGCGAGACCACACTTGAGCGTCAGGTTCTAATGTTCTCAGCTGAGAAGCAAAGAAACAAAGGGATATGGGAGCCTCAAGCAGCCCAGGGAATGAGGAGAAGGTAGATCGCCGAGTTCTCCGCCGTGTGGCTGAGCGGCACACACGCGGCAGTGTGTCCTCAGTTGGTTACCATTTGACCGTCTGGACTGTGTTAGCAGAGGTTTCTGTAGGAAGTGAAGGCCACATCTGCACAAGCTGGACTGAAAGCCCTTACGGCCACGGGCCTGCAGGCCGCTCGTGGGCCTTAGCCCAGAGGAACTGTGTGAGACAAAGGACGGCCGGGCTCCGCGGACGGAATTCAGGGGGTCTTTGTTTTCAGTGACTTCTGACTCCCACAATGGTGAATACAGACATCCACCAACAAAAATGTTAGCAACACCTGTGATTTTACCTCCAAAAAAATCACGGCTATTCCCATGTCACATAGTATTGCAGCTATCTCAAAATATCATTTATGCTCATCTGCTTAAAATTACAGTTCAGTATCGGACCTGCCACTAGATCTTATGTACAGAAGCGCCTGTAGGATTACACTGCTCGTTTGTTTTTAAGTAGTTTGATAACTGTACTTAAGTATTATTGATTTCCTTTGTACTTTATTTTATGCACTTAAACACATTATTCTAAGAAGGGGTCGACAGACTTCACCAGACAGCCACAGGCACCGCCGCCCCCAAAATGGTTAAGTGCCCCAGTCCAAAGGGACGGCCCGAGGGAGCGCGGGAGCTGCTTCTCCCCTGGGGCTGACCCGCTTTAGTGAAGTTGCCCATGTTCACGTTTCTCCTCGTGCCACGGTCATGGGCTGGGACCTCCCCACATGACCCTCTTCTTAACCAGCAGTTTCTCTACCCATCAGGCAATGTTTACAAGTTTCAGACTGGTTCCCGATTCCATGCAATACTGTGGCACAAGCATTTGGACGATGCATGTAAAAGCAACAGGCCTCAGGTAAAGTCACCCAAATCCTGCTTGTCACTGAAATGTCCTCTCCCACCCTCGGGACTAAGGGTCCTTAGGAAACGGGGCTCCCTTCTTCCCTCAGAGCCCATAAGCTGTGCTCCCAGGGACCCTCTTTTGATCAGCACTCCCCCTTGAGCCAAGGCACTCCCTTGCTCAGCTTAGAACTAACCCAGCTCCAGACTGGAGCTTTGGTCTGGTTCCTGTGTCTTTCTCACTGCAGGAAATGCCACAGAAACATCCACTGGGGGGCAGTTAGGTGGCAGGTGTGATATCATCCCAGGATCAGGCTCCAGCATCTATTTAGATCATCCCCCGAAAAGGTGACTTCATGGGAATACTCCAAACTGACTAACGGGCCTCCCTGCCCCACAGCCCACAGGAGTAATGATAGCTAACTTATCAAGGGCCAGCCGCGTGCCAGGCAAGGCTGCTGACGAAGGGGCTTCCAGCTTCTCAGTGGGATTTGTATGGGTGTGACCCCCCCGGGCTCCCCCACCCTGCTCTCACCAGGCAGTGTGTGAAATGCTCCACATGTGGGAATTGGCTGAATTCTCCCCGCATTCCTGTGGGTAGGTTCCCTCACTGTCTCCATTTTATACTGAGGATCCTGAGGCTCAGAAAGGGGCAGACACTTGTTTGGGGGTCTCATGGTTAGTAAGGGGTGGAGCTGTGCCCTAACTCAGGTCCACCTCACTCTAGAACCTGTACATGCTGCTCTGAGCTCTGCTGCCTCCACGTCCCTGCAGCTGAGCGCAAGGCACTGGACGGGGGCCGGCTGAAGCTTCCTGCTCCCTGGGGTCAGGAGCATTGGTGCTCCCCTCCCTAAATATCTGTGTGAGTGCTCCCCAGGGACCCGCCGGAGGCAGGAACTGGGGAGGCTAGATCCCTGTCCTCAGCCTGTCTGGAGTAGATGTTGGCAGCTTCAAGGAGGAAGGGCGGGTAGAGACTGAAGAAGATGATGAGCTGGCCCGTTGCAGGTCTGGAGGGACCTCAGCAAAGGCACATCCACACCAAGCATTTGGGTCCGGACGACAGGGACTTCATTGTACCAGTCACAGTGCAGTCACAGACTTCTCGGTCCCTCAGGGCGGTTCTTGTAAACCAGAGGGAGGTCTCTAGTGGCATGTCCTAGGGCTCTGTGCTCAGCCGGGTCCTGCTCAGTATTTTCATCTGTAACGGCGACGAGGACATGCATAAGAAGCTGAGCGAAATTACAGGTGTTAAGAAACCAGAATTAGCAGAAAGTGCTTGACAAACTAAAATGACAGGACAAGACCAGTACAAAGACAAACCTGCGGTACGATGGGGAGATTCAGAATAAATTGCAGTTGAGTCCCTTGACTCGCGTGTCTGACTGCTAGGAGTTTGTCCTAGGGCTGTGCTCACGCATACCCTCAAGGGTGTGTGTTTCAGAATGTTCACTGCAGCGTTGTTCCTGAAAGAAAAAAAGACCAGAAACCTCTGTGACCCTCTGGAGGTCTGCGTTGTGCGGCACTCAAATAGTTATTAGAACAACAGAGGCAGACCCACGTGAGGAGCAGAGGGAGAGGCGCTGGCAGGGCGAGCCCAGTCGTATTACAGTGCACATGCGTGTTTATCAAATGCCTGTTTCTATATGCGTGCAAAGTCTCTAAAATGATACACAAGAAACTATAATGCCGTGGTTTCTAGAACGCTTACATATATTTTGTACATTCAACAAATGTAATTGCCCGTCTCCAAGATGGAGCACTTCGTCAGGGTGACCCAAGGGGAATGAGGTGTTGAGGCTTAAACAAGGCTGCGGCTGCCTCCGGCCGCATCAGGAGAGGAAGAGCACCCAGGCCCCTCTGCACCGGTCTGCTATGTGTGTCTGGGGTTCCTCCTTAGCTCTGAGTGCCACTCTCCGAGAGCACAGCACGCTGAAGCTCACCTGCCACACACAGGTGGCCTCTTGACTCTTGACTTGTGCACAGGAGGCCAGAGCAGCTCCAGGTCCAGCACAAGCTGACAGCCCCGAGGGGGCCACCTGGATGGGGGTGGAGAAAGAGGCAGGGCCGCAGCCTTGGCACCGTGGCCACCCCAGCAGGGAGCAAGTGGGAGTCCTGAACAAAAGCCATTGTCCCTCACTAGAGGAGCAGCCAGAGGGTGGCAGCAGCTCCACAGCAGGCAGCAGGGGACGGGGTCAAACCAATCTGGCAGAAGGACTAATGGATCATATTTCATATATTGCCAAATGTAGTGTACCCTGGCAAGGTTTTGCAACTTTTGAGGATTTTTGGCTAATTTTCAGACCTAGTGGATGGGATTTATTTTCTGCATTTTTTCCTTTTTCTAATTTACTTTCAACCAAATATTCCCACTCTGCTATATGTAATAATAAAAAGTTGGCAGCAACCTACGCATCCACCAGCAGAGGATTATTTAAGTCAACCCCAGCCCGTCTGTGCGGTGGTGTGCCAGGAGGGGCAAGAAAGGGCGCTGCCGAAACGCTTTTGCTCCTGTGGGAAGCCTCAGCCACTAAGACTGGTTTCCATGTTGGGCAATTACATTTCTTAAAATTGTTTTTACTAACTCTGAATCCATTCAAGCCTTATTTGTAACATACACATAAGATATAAACGAGCACTGAAACCAGCAGGATACACCCACCACCCAGCCTGCCAGCAGAGCCTCCCAGGGCCTCAGAGCCCCCTCCGCCCTGCGGGCCTCCTCGCCCTGCCTCCCTCCGCCCACCCCGCCCCGCAGCCACTCTCCTGATTTGTGTGTTTGCCATTCCTTTATGAGTTTAGAACATGTGTTGGATTCCTTCATGTATTGTGGAGGTGCTTTTTTTAAAAAACTTTTTTATAAATAGAACCATAACCATGTATTTTCTGGCTTTTCTCCTACAACCTATTCCTAGGATTCGTCTGTGCCAACACATGTGGCAGTCGTTCATTTATTTGCACTGATTTTGTTTTTGTCGGTTCTTCTGTTGGTCATCCCAGGAATGATTCCTGCTTTTTGCGAGAGTGAACAGTGCTGCTGTGCCCGTTCTTATGATGGTGCACAGACATGCATTTCTTCCTAATTCATCAATTTGACCAACCTGACACCAAGATGGGTTTATATTTGATGAGGTTACTTCTAATCAAAGCTCCTGAGACCCCACGGCAGTGCTTGGGGAGGAGGTCTGGGGCTGGGGCTAGGACCTTGTCCTTGGGGCACAGCTATGGGAAGGTTGTGGGGTTCCTGATATCCCCAAACTTACTCTTTCTCCTGTGCTTCCACATGCCAGTCCTGTCATCCCCTAAAGACACACCCTTCTCTTGCTGGCATCCCCTCCAGAGACATAGGCCGCTTCCTGCAGCGCTTGTCTCCCCACCCCAAGCAGAGTTTCATTTCGATCGGAGGATAGTGGCTGTGAGCGTGGACTCTGGGGTCTTTGCCTTGCCACTTTCTCACTGTGTATTCAACCTTTCTAAGCCTCAGTTTCCTCATCTTTATATTGGGGATGATTCTAGTACCTGCGCAGTAGGGTTGAAGTGAACACTCAGGGACACAAAGCCTGTGAAGTACGCAGAGCAGTCCCTGGCTTAGCAGGGGATGGCTTAACAGAGGGTGGCCTCTCCCTACCTGACCTCAGTCACAGACTCATTGGGAAAGGCCTGTCCCTTCCCTTAGAGACTACCCCTTGCCCCTCTCCAAGGGTTCAGAACTTTGACAAGTGGCTGAGCTTTCTCTTCTAGGTACCTGCAAACCTTATGTCATTTGAGTAAGTCTCTGCAGGACGTGGCGTGACTTCAGAGGCCTCTGGGAGCCCGTGCTGGGCCTGGTGGAGAAGAGCAGTCCTGGGCACAGGCTGTGGGCCAAGGTGCCAGGAGACTCACGGCCGGACTCAGGGGACACGGCCTGTGGCCTCACAGTCCCAGAGGGCTCCACCAGTGTGGGATCCACCTGTCAGTCCCCGGCGACTCTCATGGCACTCATTCTGCAGCAGCACCTCTTGGGGCGGTGTTCGGACCCCAAACTGTACATCCCGCCCTCCCTCTCCGGGCCCCCATCTGTCCACCAGCTGCTTCTGCGACTAGAAAGCATTCGGCCCATGTTGGGCTCTCAGTGCTTCCTACTGCACAAAGAGTGGACGGTGTTAAGCTGCGAAAGGGGCCCGAGAGAAAGAACAGGCTGTGGAGCAGGCTTTTTACACCCCAAGTGCACGGGGTCGCTCGCCCACAGGGCTGCCTCAGATTTTGTACAACCCCCGAAGCATCCTCTGCGTGTGCGTGCGAGTGAGTGTGAACTCTCTGAGAAACATGCATTTTGGCACAAGACTTGCGACACCACACACTTCATTTGCTACGAGGCCCTGCTTTAACCTTAGGTGATAGCCTTGTCCGCCAAGGAAGGTGAGAGTGAGCGCCCAGATCCCTCCTGTGTTAAGGGTCCCTTGCATTCTTTTACTGTAAACAAACAATGCCTTAAATTGTGTCTTGTTTTCTGTTCCTACGGGTGCTATTCATCTGGAAGGCCTGCTCCCTGGGCCTCTGGGTCCCTTCCAGGCCTTGTCGCTGTCAGCCCTTCTGAGATAGGACCCGGCTAAGCCCTGGCCTGCTTGCTTCCTCCCACCCCGTCTCCTGGCAGGGCCTGGGGCCCTTCTCTTCTCACCCCCTCCCACAATGGGCAGCTGTGACATTTCCTCCCAGCTCCCCTCAGAAGCAGCATCGGAGGCCGCCGTTCTCCCAGTGATCAGCTGTGCAGGAGCCACTTGGCACCAACCTCTCCCCGCAGGGCAAAGCCTCTGCTCCCCTCATCTCGCTCCTTCGCCTCCACTGCCAGGGCGGCACCCACCGAGGTTCCTGATCACGATAGGGAGCTGAGTGACACTGAGGCCTTAAGCTCCCCCAGTCTTGCCCCAAATGCAGTCACCAGCAAGTTCTCCATTATCCAAGGCCAAGGGCACAATTGTTGATGACCACGTGACAAGAGAGCCAAGCCCTGGGGAGCGAAGAGTCCAACCTCTGCATTCAGTTAGGAGCTCTTCACACGAACAGCGTCCTATCTGTCACCTTTTGTCACATCTTAAAGTGACTTTTATTTTGCACAAGTACATTTTCATTCAAAATAATGAATTACTGTTTATCACAATACCTTCTCCCCCAACCCCTCTTTAATTTGGATATCCTAATTCTGAGAAGGAAACCCTTAAACAGTTTTCTGAAAGAGACTCAATTTCTGGGTCCTTGTTGCTAATGATTTCAGAGTTCACACTGATCAGGTATCACATTACCCTGAAGGGTTTCTGGGCTAGATGCTTCCAAACAGCATCTAAGCCATTAAACTGTAATAGGTCAATTTAAAAATGACCAAAGACCTGCCACTGTACTTCGATCAAATAGTAGCAACTTCTCTGAAAATTTGAATGAATTGGTAAGGAAAGTAGTTGTCATCGGGTCTCATTTTGTGGCTGAGCCTTACAGTGCTCAGTAACTAATGTTCCTTTTGAACAAAGACTAGAATGCTTTCACGCCAGGAGAAACTCCAGATGATAAAGTTGATGCCGTCAAACTTTGACAATAGGTACTTTGCACACCCACCCTGGATGTGTGCACCTAATTCTACCAATGACTTCAAATCAGCATCTAGAGGCTGAATGACAATGCCAAATACACCAGACACCTCTGACCAGAACCATGCAGTGGTAACACTTTAACCTGCATTGAATCTAATTCTACTTACTAACTTCTAAAAAATCTTAAGTTTGGATGAAAGTGAAAGACTGGAACATCAGTGACTTACTTTCCTTGGGTTTCTTCACTCTTCAAAATGTCCTCATATTTCACACATGAAATATTATAGATGCCGATCCAAAATCCCAGAATTTCAGGCACCACTAAGTCAGATAATTTTCTGCCCATTATACATTTTTCTTATCTTTCACAAATGTTTTCTTCTGAGCCTAATTTGAAATAACACAATCACACTTGTTTTCAAAGTGTTTAGTCTTCTCACTAATGTGTCTGATCCCACATCCCCTCCCAGGAACATTCTTAGCTTGGACTCTTGAAGAATCTCTTTAGACTTTGTTGGCACAAGCCTAGTAGAACTTTTAAGAGCCCTGAACACACCAGAAGAGTCCTGGAGATGGTGCTGGAAGATACTCAGCTCTCTAAGCAGGGGCTTGGTGCCAAGTGTGCGAGTTAAGTGCTCATTGTCTCCCCAGTATTGGATTGTCCCTCAAGCCACAGACGAGGTGGCCTGCATGCCTGGGACCGAGGGAGCCAGGCATAAACTCAAAGTCCGTGTGTGGATTCTCACCCTGGAGGGAAGCATAGGTCTGTTCTCTTCTCCTTGACTGTCCATACTGCACAAATGTTTGTGAAGCCATTGAAGGTATTATGTCCTGCATGCATATGCTGTATTCTTTTAAAATGCAAATAGATCATGGAAGCCCAGATAAATTTGTAGAAAGCTGTTTACAAACTTGAAGTAGGTGGCTGTAACATTATGATATTCCAAAAGCAACTCTCTCACCTCTCCCTGGGAGTAATTTTTGCCCCTCTCAGTTGAACATGATTTATAACTCAAGGTCAGTCAAGTGCATTCTGGCAACTGAAATACTCCATGGAGGACTGATTTGGTAGAGAGCAGTAGAAAGAATGATCTGCATGCACCCAGTGAGAGTGTGGCTCCTTCCCTGCCCCGACTAGAAGTCCGTTCAGCACCTGTCAGACTGTGAAACCTGAGAAAGTCTACACTTTATAGAGATTCTGTTTAGGAAAGAACCCACTTTCTCTTGCCAACTGAATTTATAAAGCATTTTTTTTCTTACCAAGATGGCCAGTATTTCTTTCATCATCTTACCCCCACCTCCCAAGAGATGTATCTTTTAGGATGCCCTTTTACAGATGGAAACAGTCGGTGAAAATGGGAAGCCATTTGCAAGGAACATCTGCTCTATTCTTTGGGCGGGGCCCAGAGTTCTTCACCCACGTTGCTGCTGCTTGTAATCACCAGGAGAACATTGCCAAAAACACAGCCTCTTTTTTGTGACCCCACAAATAACTTAAATCAGCTGTACATCATATTGACATGTCAAGTAATTTCATATTTACAGAAGAAAAAACTACAAGAGACTTTTTGAAAAATAAGATTCCCTGCATAAAGCCCCCATTCACTCATTTATTCATTGACATCACTAGCAAGTGCTTCCAATGTGCCAGGTTCAACCTGGGACATAAATGGCTGAGAACAAGACAGATTCCATCTCTGCCCTCATGGAGCTGACCACAACATGAACAAATAATCCCCAGTGTGCACATCTTGGGCAAGATCCCGCCTCTCTCCTAGCCCTGCATACAAACCCTATGCACAGATTCCTCCAGAAATGTTTCAGAAGTCTTGACAGACTGAACAGCCTCTTAATCTGCAGTTTAGTTGCAGTGAGGACTAGCTGGAGTCGCTGTTCTGGAGGCTGGTTGCTGCGTATGCTGAGGACTCCGAAGGTGGAGTGAGAGTTGGGTCAGATGTTCACAGTGCAAACACAGCATGAGTGAGAGCTGCCTTTTCTTGGGTGTTGAGAACTTGTACATGGACTTTAGACCACCTTGCAGCCCTGTGCTGCACAGGCTTGTGTACCCCACGGGCAGCCTCGAAACCCCTGCTTACAGCAGCAACACAAGAGATCATCTCTTCGTTTTATAACCATTCCTCTCTTTATCCATTTCTGAATGACCGTGACCATTCAGTAATGAAATGATAGTAATTAATTTATTAGTATGGTATAACCTTTAATAAATCTCGTGCCAAAATGCATGGTTTTCCACTTAGCTTTCAAAATGTTGCATAGAGAATAGTTTTCAATTTCTTATGTATTCTTCAAAGTAAGTTGAAAATCAGTTTCTACATTTTAATTCGTTTCTTGTTAAATCTGTTGCACTCTCCTGGGCTGTCTTTTTTTCCAGCAGACCCCTGCATGCAGTTGTGTAAGGACTTTCTCTAATTCTTGTGAATTGTCTCACCCGCAATAACCACTGAACATCAGCCCTTTGTGGGATTCTTTAGATTTTTGGTGAAGTATTTTGTTACCTCAGTCTTGTATCAAGTTGCTGTATTTTTCAGCTTGTTACATTGATAATAATTGTTTCACTAATTAAATACTTTAATGTACAAACATCTTTGTTTACTTTGAAATTAAATGTGTTTTCCAATGAATATTGCTCAGTTTATTAAAGTCACATACATTCATTTAGCAGACAGTTGCTGCATCAGACAGACATGGAGGAGGTGTGGGCGCCCAGAGCTCAGCTAGGAGGTAACTAGAACATAAGTCACACAGGGAGCAGTGCCTTCAGGAAGGCAGAGACACTGCAGTGGGTGCTCAGGGCAGGGAGGCGCAGGGAGCATTTGAAGATTGGGTTCAGAGAGTGCAGAACACATGGGGGCCAGGGGAGGCAGGGATACAGAAAAGAGGAGAAGCAGGGTGAGGCTGGGGGAAAACAGGCAACCCCGTATCACTGCATACAGGATTTGCAGGAGCAATGGACTCTAAGTCTGAAAAGATATGATGGGAGGACTTCATGTTAGGCAAAAAACCAGAAACCCACTCTCGCTTGCTTGGAGAAAAAGGACTATCTTACAAGGGTTGTCTCAGGGAAACCTGCGAGGACCACGGAGTCCGTCTCAAGCGCGGCTGGAAGGAAAAACGCAAAACTCTCTCATCTTTCTCTCGATGAGGCTCCCAGTCTCCTCTCCCGGCAGCACCTTCTCTCTCGCTCCAAACTGGCTCCCTGCTCGAATGTGCGGCAGCGAAGGAGTCCAGGCCTTACTGGGAAAGCACTGGCAGTCATTGAGGGAGTGTGCGCCAGGGGGTGACGTGATCAAGTGGATCGTGGGATCCCCTGGCCCTGACTGCCTCAGTTGCCCAGCCAGCGCCTTCCAGAGCTGCAGCGGCCGGTTCTCCACGCACAGGCTCCCATAGCGCACTCCTCGGGCTCTGCTCCACCGTCCCAGTTCCAGGCCAGCATGGCCACGCCTCCCCAGCTGCGACAAAGCCCCGCTCACCTCCTGATTTAGATGGCACTGTGGCCCTTGGCTTTACCCGGAGGGGGTCGCTGCCCGCAGCCACAGTGCAGTCAGTGTTCAAAGTCTCTGAGAAGAATGCATCTGACCTGGGGAGGAAGTGAGGATGGTGAGGGTAGTGGCTGTCACACAGGTGGAAAGTGACAAGACTTGAACCCACAACAGGTAGCCTGCAAAGCTCCAGTCCCTCAGCCTCACTGCGTCTGGTGCCATAAACGGCCCCCAGGAGAAAGCAGTACGTCCCCTGATGGTGAGACCCCTAGCCAACACAGACTTCACCGTAGAAGACTGTTTAGCCCGGAGGGTGGCATCCACCCCGGGCTTGGGCCCGAGGTTGGGCGGAGTGGGCGGGGCCACCGGGTGTGGGCGGGGCAGCTCGCGGGCTGGGCGGGGCTGGGGCGAGGTCCCTGTCGCGGCAGGAGTGAGAAAGGCGGGTGGAGTGAGCGAGTGTGGGCACAGACAGGGGGCTTTGGAGGGAAGAGGCGGGGCTCCAGGGGGCGGGGCTATGCCTGTGGGCGGGACATGGCGGAGGCGGCCCCGCGAGGGGGCGGTGCTACGATAGAAAGGGTCAGGAGGTGCTGAGGTGAGGTGGGTCCCGGCCTCGAGGGCGACGCGAGGGGTGACGCTCGAGGGAGCAGAGCGTTGGGATGAGGGCTGGGGCCTCGCGGGAGCTCAGTAGCGAAAGGGTAGGTGGGCGGGGCCTGGCTCTGCGCTGAACAGCAAGGAACAGGAGGGACGGGGCCGTGGATGAGACACAGTTGAGGACAGGGTGGGCGTTTGAGGGTTGTGGGCCACGCAGAAGTGCGGAGAGCCGGCGGGAGGAACCGGGCGCGGCTGGCGCAGGAGGGCAGTTGCTGGAGCTCGGGGCGGGGCTTGCATCTGGCTTCGGGTGAGGGGCGGGCTGGGTTGTGTTCCGGGGCGGGTCCAGGGCGGGGCCTGGTCCCAGCAGAGGGGGCGCGGGGCGGGCTAGGCTGGGGCCGGGGCGGGGCCGGGGCGGGGCCCGGGCCCGGCGGAGGAGCGTGGGGCGGGGCCGGGGCGGGGCCGAGGCCCGGCGGAGGGGCGCGGGGCGGGCCGTGGGCTGCAGCGCGCGAGCCGAGCGGCCGGCCGAGCCCGGCCGAGGCCCGAGCCCACCCGAGTGCGCCCGAGTCCGCGGCCCCCGCCCGGGGCTATGGAGCCGGAGCCCGGCGGGGCGGCTGCTGCGCTCCTGCGGCAGAAGAGGGCGGCGCTGCGGCGCAGGGGGTGCAGCTTCGAGAGCCCCAGGTACCTCGGCCGCGGAGGGGTGCAGCCGGGTGGGGCCAGCAGGGAGCCGGCCACGTGGGGGGCCGGCGGTGTGAGGGGACCAAGCATGGCGGGGCCGCGGCCTGGGAAGGGCCGGCGGAGGCTCTGAGGGGGGTGGGCGGGGAGCCTGGGCCGGACGCCGGGGCACTGAAGGAGGGCCGGGCACTCCGGCGGGAGGTACGGGGGCGCGTGTCGGGCATCCAGAAGCGTCGGTCCGGTGGCAGGCCCCGCACTCCCGCGGCCTCGGCGGTCGCAGGCTGTGGAGAAAGCGCCCTGCCCACGCCTTGTAAATGCTCAAGGACGAGGTCGGGAAGTAGCCCCCCAGGTCCAGAGAGGGTCTTCCTGCCGGAGCCTCGCCGTCCCGCTCCGCGTCCTCGCGCCGGGAGCTGCACACCTGCTGCTGCCGCGGCCCCGCCCTCCCCGGCGCCCGCGGCCCCCACACTCGAGGAGGGACGGGGCCGTGGACGAGACAGAGTTGAGGACAGGGTGGGCGTTTGGGGGTTGTGGGCCGCGCAGAGGTGCGGAGAGCCGGCGGGAGGAACCGGGCGCGGGGCCCCGGGCGCCCCTCTCGCCGCCGCCTTCCCTCTGCCCGGGGCGCGGCGGCCGGGGCTGGGGCTCCGGGCGGCGCGGAGGCGGCTCCCCCCCTCCTCCAGCTGTGGCTCGCTCCTGGGCCGAGGCCGCGCCGTCCCGCCGCGGGGGTGCCCTCGCTCTGCTTCCCGGGGCATTTCCCGAAGTTGGAGCGCACGCTCCTGCCTCGGCGTCGCTCGGGTCGGCCCTACCATATTCTCAGAGCCCGGTCCTCTTGTGCATGACACCTGACACCTCCCGAATCCACATCCCAGTGGCCGCCAGCGGGGTCTCACTAAAGCGGCGACGGTGCCCCCCACCGCCCACACCCCTGGAGGAGCTCTCCGTCTTCCGCAGCCGAAAAGAAGGTTCATTTTGCTAAGATAAAAAGCAAACTGACCGGGATCCTCAGTATGAGGTGCCAGGCCCTTGACTTGGCCTTTCCCTTCATCCTCAGTTCTTGGCATGCCTCGCCTCACCGCGGTGCCCCGGCAATACTGACCAGGGCGTAAGCATCGCAGGACAGGGACCGTAGCCGTCCTGGTGACTGCTCCGTCCCCAGAGCTGGCTCAGGCCTGGCCCATCACAGACATTTACTGTGTGTTGCAGGAGTAAATATCTGACTGGTTGGTGATTCTTCCCTTACGCTGCACTGTTTCTCATCTGTGCCTTCACTCGTATCATGCCCTTTTCTCTACTTAGAATGTTCTTTCCTTTCCTCTTCCCCCTCCGGGAATTCTTCCCCAGCCCCAGTCTAAGCTCTTTGCTGTTAGCAACAATCTGTGCATGTGTGTATGAGTCCACATCGCGTCGCGTGTAGCTGCCCGGGCAGTACGTCTCCCCGGCTAGGTGGGAGAACCGGACAATACGGCCTGTGTCTTTGTGGCGCATACACGCTTGTTGCTGGAGCATGGAGGATGAGAAAAGTATACCGAGAGCTCCGGCTGAAGAGACAAGCAGCAGCTGATCCCTCAGGCCGGAGGTAGAATGTTTGGAGCAGCACTGTCCCATGGAACTTTCCACAACGATGGAAACCTGTAATCCATGCTGACAGGGTAGCCACTAGCCACCTGTGGCCATTGAGCACTTGTAATGTGGCTAGTTCAACTAAGGAATGGAATTTTTTATTTTATTTAACTTTAATTAATTTCAACTTAAACAACCACCTGTGACTAATGTTGACCCTGCTGGACAGCACCAGTAGAAACTTTTTCTCTTCCTCTGAATTCCTGCATCACCCTCTGCTTTGTCTTCATGACCTTATACCTGAAAGACTCTCAGGCCTCCAGAGTGTTTTTGTTCACTATTTGATACGCTATGATATTACCTTATAAGCCCTAAGATAATAATGATTACCATTTTTCTAATTATAAAATTTCATTTGTTTGTGAGAGGAAATTTGAAAGATCAAGAAAAATATAAAGAGGACAATTAAATTTTTATTTACCCGTAATCTCACTAGGTATCATCTAGCCTTTTTCCTGTGTGTGTATATTTACATTTTAACTCGCTTTCTCGTTTAATACGTTGTAAGAATTTTCCCACATCCTTAATCATTTCTTAAGAAAATTATTTTAAATTGCTGTATGATAGTCTGTCATATGGGTATATTATAATTTATTTATTGGACAATATAGTTTATTTCCAGCTTTTCACCCTTACTAAAGGTGCAGTAAATCCATGTGCCTTAATCTGTGTATTGAGAGGTCTTTTCCATAAGTTCATAGATGTGATGGGAATTATGGGATCAAAGAAAATGAACATTTTAAAGGCTTTTGAAGCATAATGCCAAATTGCTCACCAGAAAGTTGTACCAATTTATAGTTCCCCCAAGAGCACATGAGTGTACCTGTTTTTTCCCACCCTCCACGCCAGGTATTATTATTTATAAATATTTGCCAAAGTGGTACTTTAATTTTGATTTTGTTTCCTGGTGAGGTGAAACTTTTCACATATTTATTCATAATTTATACTTATTTTTATGAAATATATACACATGCACTTTATTTTTCTTTTGGAATGTTTATGTTTTCCTTATTGAGTTGAAGCATTTTTTATTTATAATAGTAAGGGAACTAATTTTTTTGGTCAAATACATAGCACATATATTCTAGTTCATTATTTGCCCTTTTACTTTCTTTATGGTGGTTTATGATAAAAAATTTTTTATTTTGGTAGTTGTTTCTAAATTTAGTCATATCTGCCTCCTGTTTGTGCTTAAGTAGAAGAGAATTCCTTAACTTAAAACAGATAAATGTTCATCTATAATTTCTCTCATTATTTTTGTTGTTTAAAAAAATTATTTCCTTAGTTCGTTAATCCAAATTACCTCACAGGCCTGGCTGTGCATCGCAGTCAGCAGTGTAACATCTTACCATACAGGAACGTGATCCTCTACTCCAGGCCTCTTGATCCAGAAAGTGCAGGGCGGCACTGGAGTGGGTGGATATTCCGAAAGCTCTGCAGGTGCTTGTGAGGCACAGCCAGGGGTGATAGCCTCTGCCTCTTTTGTGGACCTATTCCGAGATGAGCCTGCTTTATCCAGAGTCCTCAATTCCTTCTCATTTCCTGCTGTAGCAAATTTAAATGCCACTATCTTATGTTTAGGGCCTTTCAGAACCTGGTTTGACCATATTTACCCAATCATCTTGTTGGCATCAGGGGGAAAGGCATCATTTTCACTTCGACAACTCTCCTTGCTAAATAATCCCATGTCAGCTCTGATAACTGGTGTGCAGACACAGCAAACTAATGAAAGTCAAGGAGCGAAGAGTGGCCCAGGCATTAGGCATCGGGCAGGTGGCATTGAGGACTAGCTAGGAAACTTTGAGACAGCAGGGCAAGCCACTCGTGCTGTTAAACCACTTGCCCTAGATGTGTTTGCCATCCTTTTGTAGGTATGCACATGACAAAGTGCAGGGCTTTGGAGTGAGACGGACCTGGGTTCAAGTTTCTGTCTTTTAACTCATCACACATGTGAACTTGGACAAGTTACTTAACTCCTCTGAGCTTTGGTTAACTCGTTTGTAAAATGACCTATCTCACTATATTGCTGTCAGCTTTAAATTAATTTATACAAAGTATTAAAAACAGTGCTAACCGTTATGAACAAAAATGATTAACATTTGAAAATTCTCAACCTTTCCCTTGCCTTGCCTTATTAAAACTCCAGCTCTGCCCATTCTGTTATTCCTCCTCCCCTGCCCTTAGAACAAGGTCCTGCTTTGCTTGTTACATTTTTGAGCTGCAGATTTAGGAATAGCGGGGATGAGGAGGACACTAGGTACACAGGTTAGGACTGGCTGAAAAACTTTTAGCGGGTATTTAGAGGTGAGAAGTACAGAAAAACCTACTCTATTTAAGGGAGGCTCATACAGGCAAATGATATTTTAAGAAGTATGTCTGTTGTCTTTTTTCCCTTTGTGGCGATCAAGAAATTAACGAACCTGAGTTATTTTAAATTACTTTTTGATTGTTAAGCTGTGTCATTTTGGCTACAACATTTCTTGGAGGTCAGACAACATGTGAGCTATAATATTAACAGGATTACATGTTAGTAGGATTGAATTTGGGAGGCAAAATCTCAAGATCAAAGAATCTCAACTTTGAATGGAACTTTATTTATTTTTCTTTTTAATTTTGTTAGAGACAGGGTCTTGCTCTGTCACCCAGGCTGGAGCATAGTGGTGTGATCCAATCATAGCTCACAGCAACCTCAAACTCCTGGGCTCAAGCCATCCTCCTGCCTCAGCCTCCGGAGTAACTATGACTGTCAGTACGTGCCACCGCCCTGGCTAATTTTTTCATTTTTATTTTTGTAGAGACAAGATCTTGCTGTGTTGCCCAGGCTGATCTTGAACTCCTGGCCTTAAGTCATCCTCCTGCTTCAGCCTCCCAAAGTGTTGGGTTTATGGGCATGAGCCACTGCACCTGCCTGGATGGAACTTTAGACATCGCTTAGGTCAACTGCTCAGACAGTGGTTCTCAAAGTATGGTCCCTGGACCAGCAGCATCAGCATTCCCTGAGAACTTGTTAGAAATGCAAATTCTCAAGCCTCACCCTAAATCCACTTAGTTAGAATCTCTGAGGTGGGGCACAGGAAACTGTGTTTGAGAATCAGTGCTCTTTAGTGCAGTGGTTCTCAAATGGAAAGTACATAGGATGAGGGCTTCTTACAACACAGTTTCTGGGCCCCATCCCCAGAGATTCTGATTCACAAGGTCAGGGTGGATTCTGTGAATTTATATTTCTAACAAGCTCACAAGTAATGCCAGTACTCCTGGCCCAGGGACATACATACAGTACTTTGAAAACCAATCCTCTGGAGTGATACGGGAATCTTTTCTGCAATAACCTTTGTAGCTGATCATCCAGCTTCTGTTTATCACATGTCAGGTCAGGGAGCCGCTGCTTCTTAAAGCAAGCATTTTTATTATTGAGCACCTCTGTTATCTTTCTCTAAGAGTGAAGTCGAAGCCTGCCTCGTTTGACTTGCCACCCATCACTCAGGGTTCAGCTGTCACGGCCACTTACAGTACCAATGCCCGTGATTCTTTTTTTCTTTTTTTTTTCACTTGTTGCAGAGTGTCTTCCAATCACCAGCTACCGAGCAAGCTGGGAATGGAATGAGTATCTCTGCTAGGCTTGCTTTCCCTCTTGTTTCCGATGCCTGTGATTCTAATTCCAGGTGCGGGGGGTGGCTTAGATTGTGGGGTGTAGTCTTAATGGTCAGGTGGTTCTTATTCCTGGACACCCAGTTGTAATCACCGTTGAACATTTCTTCTTTAGCTACAAGCAGACCTAGTAACGTATCAGCATCTTTTCTGATTGGCCAGTATTGGTGCCTTAGCAGTAGTTAAAATTTTTTTAAAAAATATTATCAAAAGCTACGAATGACAAGCAAAGGAGAATTATTGGTTCCTGCAGTTGTAAAATGCTGGGGTTGACTGAGCTTTGGGAGAGGATAGTTCCAGGTGCTTAAATGATGTCATTAGTAGTCTTTGTCTTCTTGGTTGGCCTTATTCTCAAAGCCTTTCCTCATGGAGGCAAGAAACGTTAACTACTCCGGGCTTGCTTTCAACGTACAATCCTGGCAGAAAGATAAGGCTTCTTTCTCAGTAATTCTAGCATACGTCCTAGGATTGACATTCATTGGCTCTCTTGGGTTCTGTGGTCATCCTTGAACCAATTACTTTGGCCAGAACGGGATGAGGCATGCTAATTGGCTGGGCCTGGGTTATGTGCACAACCTGGAAGTGAGGGGTTAAACCACTTCCATTCATAGAGACCAACGGGTAGGAATTCCTCAAAGGAAAATCCCAGTGCTATTACCGGAAGGAGGGAATGGATACTGGATTGGCAAAAAACAAAAAAACAAGCCATTACGTCTGGGATGCTTTTCCAAAATACAGATACCCAGATGCCACTCAGAGTCACAGAATTGGGGTTTCTATATTTTTTCAGTTCTTGTTGTAAAAGCCTGCCTTAGTTAAGTGGTTAAATTATGGTTACTAAGTTTAGTCACTGTGGGTGCAGAGCCCTACCATGGACAGGAGATTTTGAATTACAAATGGAAAACATATTTTCTACTTTCCCAAATATTGCTCCGTACATGGTGGCTTCCTTATTAGTAATGCATAGAACCCACGCCTTATGAGAACAAATTTGATGCCAAGACAAATGCTTTCTTGTTCCTGAACATTGCTTTCCAGGCCAAGATAAGTTCAGAAAAGAGCAATTATCCATTATGCATTGGGTTGCCTTCTTTTCTTCCTTATGTTTTTCATGACTCTTAGATTTTGTTGTGTTGTTGTTTCCCTGAAGACTTTCTTGTTTTCAGGTAGTTTTGTAAACAAGTATTTTAATGTGAGCTGTTTTTGCAGTCTTCATTCGTCTGTGTTATGTTGTTATTCTTTTTGTTTGTATGAGGCCCTTAAGTATTTAATCACAAATAAATCTGCTGCTGTCAGTTTTCTTTTGGAAAAACAGCAGTCTTCCTGGGAAAGACTCTTAAAAGCTGTCTTGTGTTGGGCTGACATAATGGGCCCTTTGGGCCAACTGAAGAAAATTAATTTTCATATTATGTCTGTTCTCCTAAGAGCAGAGAAAAAACAACTTTTATTATTCACTAAGATTTTAAATTAATGCAAACCAGCTTCCTTTCCTGGAGGAAGACAATAGTTAAATTAGTTTTGCTTTAGAAGGTTAATATGAGAAATTACATTTGGTTGTTTGGTTTCCAGAGTTGAAGATTTGAAGAGCGATGAAGTCTGACAAACAGTGCTGTAGGAAAAGTATACGAAATTTGACCTCTACAGTGAGACTCACTGCTGGTTTTCATGGGGGAAAAAATTCTAAAGCAACATGCAGAGATATAGAGAGGCAGAGAGTGTAGAGATGTGGGAAAACAGAAACCCCATGTCTGATTGTCTCTGAAGTTAGGCTCTTAGAGGACAGTAAGCAAATATGAGTCAGCCATGAGGTGTGACTGCCCAAAGGGATTTATGTAGAAGGCTATTCACCACAGGATTGTTTGTTGTCCTAGCCCATTCACTGATATAACAAAATAGCTTAAACTGGGTAATTTATAAACAACAGAAATTTATAGCTCACAGTTCTAGAGGTTGGGAAGTCCAAGATCAGAGCGCCAGCAGATTTAGTGTCTCATAAAGATCCATTCCTCATAGATGGGGCCTTCTGTGTTCTCAAGTGACAGGAGTGAACAAGTTCCCTCAGGCCTCTGTTACAAGGGCACTAATCCCATTCGTGGGAGTGGAGCCCTCGTGACCTAATCACTTCCCCAAAGGACCCACTTCTTAATACTGTCATATTGGGGATTAAGTTTAACATATGAATTTTGGGGGACACAAACATTCAGACCATAGTACTTGTAAAAGTTTTTTAAAAAGTCTATCAGAAGTATGGTAATATATTTCTAATCATCTGTTAGAAAGATTGGTATCAGTCTATATTTCTGACTTGGAAAGATATCTAGGATATACGTGTATGTTAAGGGAAAAAAAGCAAGCAGCTTCTTCTGGTAATAGCAAGAATAGAATTGCATATGTAATTTAAAATTTTCTGGTGGCCAAATTATTGAAATAGTTTATTTATTTTTGGTACTTTCTTCAAAATCTAGTGTGCATTTTATATTTATAGCACATCTCAATTCAGACTAGCTACATTTTTAAATGTTCAGTAGCCACTGTGGTTGGTGGCTGCCTTAATGACAGACAGTACAGATATGGATCCTCAGGTAGGAAATGTTTGAAAGAATGCATCAAGGTTGTTCTTTAATGTGACTATGAATCACAGTGAAATAGGGAAAGGTCCAAATTTCTAGGAAAAAAGGGATATCAGGAGACTTTAGGAAAAGAGAATCAGTAAAGAAACTTTATTAGTCAGGAAGAGTAACTATGGTTAGTGGACTTGGATTCATTTTTCATATAAGTCCCAAGTGAAATGTAGACTTTGAGACTTGAATGTGAAATGAATACATTAATGTGTCATGGAAACATCATGTGATTAAAAAAATTTTTATTTGAAGGCTGTAAGATGAATATAAATAGTTTTTTTAAAAATAGAGGAAATGATTTTCTGTGTCGAATGTTCCCAGTAGGCCAAACAAAATGAAGAACTAAGAATTGACCAATGGGTTTAGCATCATTGGTTCACTGTGGGCCTTTGACAAGACTGTTTCTTTGGAATGGTGAAGTTGATGAAGTTGAAAATCTCATAGGCCTGGCTTTAAGAGGTAACAAGAAGATGATTTGGAAACAAGGAATAGTCAACTCTTTGTAGGGTGGAGGGAATGTGAGTTGAAAGATTGTTTTTTGTTTGTTGGTTTGCTTTGCTTTGCTTTGGGTGTTTTTGCTTTTGTTTTATAAAGATGTTTATATCTGATGGGAGTGATCCAGAAAAGGGAAGAAATTTCAGTATGGGGGAGGCATGTTTTACAGAAAGAAAATTCACAGAGGATATGATAGCTGCTATTCGGGCGGAAAAACTCAAACCATGCTTCCCTCTGCTCTTACACCACGACAATCATCAAAACAGAAGACGACTTTGGTGACCAAAATCACCCCCCACCCCAAATGTGGGGAAGGGTTTCTCGTTACCATTAAGCCAGCAATCGGTTCTGCAGCAGACACCAGCTGGGTATCCTCCAATTCAATTCCAACTCTATCTACTTGGAGATAGTATGAGATCCCACAGGTTGGGGGCTCAGTCCCCAAAACTGCACCGCCCGTACCAGTCACAAATCCAGGCCTCTGGAACTTCTGACCGACAAACTTCAAGTTGGGGTTCCCTATGACCCCCCGTTTAGGTTTGATTCATTTGCTGGAGTAGCTCACAGAACTCAGGGAAAACATGTTTACCAATTTATAATGAAGGATTATACAGAGGGTACAGATGAAGAGATGTGGAGGGTGAGATATGGGGAAGGGGCTCAAGGCTTCCATGCCCTCCCTGGGTGCACCACCCTCCTAAAACCTCCACGTGCGCGGCTATCTGGAAGCTCTCCATACGCTGTCCTTTTGGGTTTTTATGGAGGTTTCATTACATAGGCATGGTTAACAACCATGTAGAAATGTGATTGGACAAAAAGCGCCTGATCTAAACCCAGCAAGGCCTGTCTGTTCAGACTTTTCTTAGCCTTTCTATGTAGCATTCCTTCCTCTAGGGTATGGGGAAGGACCCTCTCTGGAATGAGGGTCTTTTGATCCACAGTCAGATTAGTCTTGCCTTTGGCAGGGGAAGGAAGAAGTTCAGAGAAATTCTGTTTCCTGAGGCCTAAAGTGCCCCAACATTATAGCAAAAGACTGTAACAAGGGCTATGGGAGTTATGAGCCAGGAACAGTAGACAAAAACCAATTGTGTATTTGTGTGTGTGACACACACACACATATCTCATATCACAGCTGTGTTCCTATGTTTGAAAGGGTGACATATGAAAAAGGAATTAGGCCCACTCAGTATATGGCCCTGGACTAGCCCTGAAATCATAGTGGGTATGAGGTATAATGAAACAGACTGGACTCCGTACATGAAAGTACAGCTCTAGACTCAGTACGTGAAAATCCTGCAGTTGGTTCTGCCCAAGCTAGGATGGCTTGCTTTACAATGCAGTAAAAATTTTATTATTGGAAATGTTAAAGCATCTATAAGTTAGACTAGTCTTCTCAACTATTTTATGTTTTCAGCACACTTCTGGATATAGCAACTTTTGGTGGCATACTTGAAAACATTCAAACAATGTTAAGCAGGTCAGCAACAGTGACAGCACAGTCCCACTCCAGGGTGACGTGACCTTGGAAGTATCCTCAGTTAGTGTGCTATCATTTCGGCTCCCCCCTAGTCTCTTTGCTGCTTGAGCAGAAGTGCCTGGTGCTTTGCACAAGCTCTTTTATACTCCAAAGGCAGCATTCCTATATATTCCAGTAAAAATACATAGTCTCTTTTTATTGCCCACTGGAGGTTATTCCTTTGCTGCTACTGGAAGACTCTATTGCCCCACTCTGTGCTCTACACGAGGTCACATGAACTGTTCAGCTCACAATCCAACCTGACAGACACTATAAAAGGCATATCAGTCAATAATCTGTTGCAGACAACAGACTCTACCCTACCCAGTGGAAGCAGAAAGGGATTTCTGGGAATCCAGGGAATTAAGTGCTCACAAAATCATTGGAGAGTTCAGAACCAACTGCAGTCTGAGCTCCCAGGACCACTCTGCTCTGCCATCTTCGGGAAAGGAAAGCCGCCACTTCATGACATGAAGCTGATGCCACCTTCGCTAACTATAGAACCACACTGCCGACTCTGCCTCGGTCTCCAGAGCTGCCACTGCTGCTTCAGAAAGCTAGAGAATCTTCCAAACGAGGTCACATTCTGAGAAAAGAAATAAGAAAGCTGGAGAATCAAGAGGCCACTGACCCCAGACCATAATACCCCTGTTACGATCTGCAAAAGCAAATTGATGCCTTGTATCTTCTCTTTTGCTTTGCCTGGCTCAGTTCCAAATCAGAGTCTCCCATGAGTACATTTGATTCGTGGAATGTAGATCATGTCAGAGCCCTAACTGCAAAGGAGTTGAAGATATTTAGGTTTTAGCTTTCCTGCTTTTGCACAGTGGATGGGGACTGAAGTGGGATTGAGCATGTCATTCCACAGTATCTGCCACACACAGTATCTATCTTCAGTCATAGCAAAAATAAACACGACATTGATGGAGAGTAGGTAGCACACCAGTCAGAGGTTCCGTGTATGTGTGCTCCCACATAGTGGCATGCCCATCCTGGGAGCTGCTTTAGTGGCTGAGGAGGTAAAAGTGGGCACTCCAGCCTCAGATGGGTGCTTGCAGTGGACTTCCCTTCCATAACTGTCAGTGAGCCCACCATTTTAGCACAAATGGAAGTGAGGACATAAATTTCTGTCTTGCATTTTATGACCAGAGAGAAAAGTGTCTCTAGAAGCACTGCCAGCCATTAAGTGTTTTCCAGCATCAGTTCCATATATCAAGCCCAGATGGGTATTTTGCAGATGGATTGTCTTTGCTCCTGAGCACTCGTCACAGTCCCCACAATAGCAGCTGCCTGTCAGAGATTGGGAAAGCAATGGAGCAGGTTTCACATTCGTCTGGCTGAAGCCCACCAGTGACCTCATTCAAGAAAGGCCATATCAGGCTGACACATTCCCCTTTTGCCAGATGAATATTTTTCTTTTTGTTGTTGTTGTTGTTTGCTTTTGTTAAGTGCCATGGCATCAGCCTAGCTCACAGCAATCTCAAACTCCTGGCCTCAAGCAATCCTCCTGCCTCAGCCTCCCAAGTAGCTGGGACTACAGGTGCACACTACAACACCCAGCTAATTTTTCTATTTTTAGTAGAGATGGAGTCTTGCTCTTGCTCAGGCTGGTCTCAAACTCCTGAGATCAAGCAATCCTCCCACTTTGGCCTCCCAGAGTGCCAGGATTACAGGCATGAGCGCCTGGCCCAAGATGAATATTTTTCTAATGTTTTTAGCTTTTTTGTACTCATTTATTCATTCAGCAAATATTTATGGAGCACTTCTGTGTGCTAGGTGGTGGGGATACAGAAGACAGATGCAGTTCCTGCTCTGATGGAGCAAACATTCTAGTGGAGGGAGAAACACTGTATCAGTAAACACAGTACTGGGACAACATCCTAAAGGGATAAGTGCCATAGAGTAGAATGTTATAGGATAAGCAGTGTGTATGGAGGAGGCAGTTTAGATTTGGGGACAGAGGAAATCTGGTGTCCACTCCTGATTTGTCCACTGACAACTGTTCACTGTGGCTTCCCACCTGCCTAGCTCTGCAGGGCTACTGCTCACTTGGTAGCCAAGTCAGCTCTAACCTCAAAAGCTGATCTTGGATTGAAGACAGGGAAGAACGATGTTTTATGCTTGAGTTAAGACTGTTTCCAGCAAACAATCAGAACAAGGAATGTGCAAGATCAAGAGTTGCAAGTAAGTGAGTGTGGCTCCCTGAAGCTTCCCGTGTGTCCCAGGAGGTGGCTCAAGTTTGCGATCAGGGCAGTGCGTATCTGCAAAGATGAAGGAGCCAGAACTAAGATCTTGCCTTTTATGGCATTGTGCTTCATTTGGTGGTCTCCCTGCTGGCCAGCAAGACGCCTCTGTATCACAGTTATGTTCTTCCATAGTCTCTTTTCACTGCATCATGGGGCCTCACCAGGCCTGGCCGTGGCTGCCGCAGCTGCAGGACCATCCTAGAGCTCCCAGACAAGTTCTCAGTGGCCTGCTGTTGCCTCCTTGAGGTCATAAGCAGGGGCGTAACTGTGAAGTCAGCCATGTTTCTCTTTGCCCCCATCCCTAAGACTCAAGGCACACTTAGGGTTTGGGAGTCACAACATAAGAGGAGAAAATTGTAACCTGCTGGACTGTCCTCAGTCTAATAAGAAGCCACACACATATAAAAACACCCTCCATGGGAGATTTGCTCAGGGATACCCTCATTTCCTCCCCTTCAGGTCCACTTCCCCTAGGAAGTACCTCCACACTGAATCATCCTTTTTCCTGCCACATTCTGGGATAAATATCCAGAGCCTTAGAAAGTCTATTGTATTATTTGATCTTTTGTTTTGAGAGAGGCCTTGTTCTCTCACTCTATGAGAGAACAAAGCCATTGTATTTTATTTTTCATCTGATCCCTGTTAAAATCTTCTGGTTATCTGCCCTCTGCTGCCATTTGTCACAGGTCCTGCACTAGTTAGTCCTGCACATTCATCTGTGAATAGAAGCAGCTCTGTCTGGGTCTGTGTTTACCCACTCAGAATGTGGGTGGGTCCACCTTGACTCCCCTCCCTCTTTATCTGAGCAATGGTTGGATCTTCTCTTTAAGAGCTTGGGCTAGAGGCCTGGCCTCAGGAAGTAGGCAGGGTAGAGAGGCGATGAGGCAGTGGGAACCTGCTGTCTGTTTCCACCATCTCCTATGCTTTCCCGCCAGTGTGCTGAGTGCCCTGTTCCCATGCTGTTCCTGAGCCTCAGGCAGAGCTTCCCTTGAATCTCTAGCTTCCCTCTCACCTCAGGGCAAGCAGGCTGCTCCAAAGAGGGTCTGGGTCAATGTGATTTCCCATGACTCAGTCCGGGTCCTTCCCTTGGCGGTTCATGTGTACTTTCGCTTAAAGTCTTTCAAGAGATTCAGGTGGCTCCTAAGATCACTTATCATTCTCTTCTCAGTGTTTCCCAAAAGGCCACCCTCCTTCTCTTTAGGTATCTGGGGCAGTGAAAAAACAAATCTGCCCTTGCTGCCCATCCGTGTCTTGCACGGGGCCTGGTTGGACCTTCAGAACCTTCCTACTCATTTCCCCCACGTTAGGTAGGATGTGCAGAATCTCGGTGGTCTCTTTCACTTTATCTACACTTAATTGTATAAGCAGATTCTCTGGAGGTATTGTGTGGAGTTTGGCCATTCTCTTGTTTCAATAAGTTTTCTTCTATATATTGAGCATTTTTGCTTTTTTCCATGAGTTCCAAGGAGTTATGCCAATGAGCACTTACTCTGCCTACTTTCCAAGAAGTTCTTGAACTGCTACATATTTTAAATAGACGATAAAGATAAAATATGTCAAAAGGTTAAGAGAAACATACATTTTTTAAATTTAGAAAGTTCAGAAAAAAGAATTGAGTAAATGGATTAAAATTAACAGTGATGAGACAAAATCTGAATGTTAGAAAATGCAGTTAATGAATTAGATGAAAGTGTAAAAAAGAACTCCAAGGGTAAAATATGGTACAAGATAAAATTAAATAAGGGGAAAAGTTTAAAAGAACTAGCATTTAAATTTTTTAACAAAATCTGAAAGATTAAAGAGCTAGAAAAGAACGTCTAAGACAATTAAATCATCAGCATTTAAAGACTTAAAAACCTAAAAGAATATAAACAATGTATAAGGTTATCTCATTCTGTAAAATTCCATATTAAGGATGCATCTATATTTACTGATGTTGAAAGATGTGTAAGACTGATGGTTTAGGTAGAAAAGCAAATCACAGGACATTGTACAGTCTAAGCAGGTATGTTGCATAAAGGTTTGCTGATACGTGGAGGAAAGCGGTAGGAACCCAAACTGCAGAGGAAGGGGGTGGAGTGTCATGGACACTGTCGGGCCTCTTGGATCCCCTTGGATCCCTTTACCCTTTCTATGCTCTTCTCCTGTCCTCAGTTCCATGTGCCTCCAACACGCCCACCAGCGACTCTTAGTAGGTGGACTGCTCTCCATCCCTGCACCCCACATGTGCAGAGAGCACGAAGGACCTGGGGCTTTATGGCACCCGCACCCCACCCCACCCTACCCTCTGGCCCTCAGCCAATGATCAAGGGCTGCAGGAATAAGCAAGCCCAGCCCCTGTCTTAGGAGGGGCCAACGCCGAGGCGTCATTTACTTCAAGTAGCACTGTCCAAAATATAAAGTGAACTATATATGTGATTTTATGTTTTCTAGTAACTACATTAAAATTCCAATAATGTATTTTATTCTATAGATAATCAGTGTAAAAAATCATTAATGTGACGTTTAACATTCCTTTTTATTTGTAGTACGTCTTCAAACCCCAGTATATGTGTTACCCATACACACCTCACTTTGGACTGCCACATTTCAGCTGCTCAATAGTCACATATGGCTAGTGGCTACCAAGTTGGATGGCACAGCTTCAGGCAGACTGAAGCAGCCCTTCATGGGCCTTTGCCTGAAACTGAAGCCTTAATTGGCTTCTTCCCATTCCCTGTCTTGCGTCCTCCACTCCCTTAATGGTTTCTTTTAAGAACACTTGTTTAATCAGTGTTTTGCGTGCAATTATTATCTTTGTAATTAACAGAAATCTGGAGGCTTCAAAAGAAAAAAAAAGGAAAATAAGTCTCTCATTCCTGACTGCCTGCTTTGTGTTTTATTTGTTGGTTTATTACTAAGGCAGCCATAAACTCTAGTGACACTGGGTTTTAGAAGACTTGGGGTTCCTTTGAGTAAAGAACACCTGATAACATACCAGAACCTTGGCTTCTTGCCTATTTTCGTAAGCAGAAGGCTTGAGCCTTTGATGTCTATCTAGTTGCTGCCAAGATAAGTGATGGCCCGAAGCCAGGAAAGGGTAAGATTCTCTCCCAGTCTGGGTCAGGCAGGCAGCAAGTGGTTTCTTGGGCCCAGGAAAGGTAATGGGGGAAGCCGAGTCATCACTTGCAAAGGAGGAATAGTAGGGGGACCTGGCAAGAAGGAAGAACAAAGGGGACAAGTGGGGCTTAGGTGGGTCTTAAATCCTTCCTGCATTAGGCATGGATCACTACAGTGACTTTTATTGGTTTTTTAACATGCCTGCAGCCTTGAGTCTACTTGGCACCACTAGAGCAGCTTGGGAGTGGGCAGTGCCTGTCTGCCTCCGAATACCCAGGCCGTGTGGAGTCACTTTCATGGCATCCAGTGTATAGCAGACTCCGTCCTCATGTGCAGCCCTGCTCTGAACCATTACACCTTTTGTTTTTTGCCTTGTCACAGTCTTTCTTAAGCAGACATCAAAGAGACTTCTTTTGAACAAAGTGTTATTTGAGATTGCTTTTTTATTTTTTCCTATTTCCAAGTAATTGGGTGTTGTTGGCTTGTTACTTGAGGTAGAGGTGAGTGAAGAACACTGCAAATTGGCACAGAAAATAATTCCAGTCAGAAGGAGCACGATGCCTACATTTTCTAATAGAGCAGCCTCTACATCCCGGAACTGCCTTTTCCACCTTCCTGGATGTTTTGTCAGAGAAAGGAGCAGGCACATCTTAGGAACGCACTTCCCAATTTATTCCCATGAACAATCCATTTATTAATTTAACAAGCACTTACTGCTTACACACTGTATGCCAATACTCTTGAAATGTGGGCTTTGGTCCTTTTTGTCTCCAGTGTTGTTGCCGGTCTAGGCCCTTTTGTGGCTTTTCTTGGGTTTTTAAATTGGAAATCAGGAGATAAACCAAGTACTCCTAGATGACTCCAAGGATAGCCATATGGTCCCCGCACCGGTGATTCTCCAAAAGCATTCTAGACATGGCTTCCCTTACCAAATTAAAATTGCCTTTTTCTAAGTAAGTTTATGATTTCTCAAATGCTCACTGGACCTCCTTTCACCTTAGACCCAATTGCCTTAATTCATGACTGAGGGATGTGATAGGATTTGGACTGTTCCAGAGCATGATGCTTTCCTTTGTGCAGAAAGGTCGTGTGCAGTCTTGCGGTCTTGGTGGAGTCCTTGGGTCCTGGGGGTGCCTCAGCTTCCCCTTCCTTCTAACTTATGAGTGGGGCTGGCCTCGGGGAGGAGTGGCAGAACAGGCCAGGGATTGCCTGGCTGTCTTTGTTTCTCAGTGCCTTTCCCAACTCCTCTGCTTCAGGACAGCAGCTCAGCCTCCAGGCCCGCTGATGGATCCGCTATCAAAGGGGTCCTGTGGGAGTCAGATGGCACAAACCCTTCTGTGGAAAGCAAAGTCCTCACTCTCCTTCGGCATCCAGCCCCTTCAGACATGGCCAACGAAAGACCCGGAACTAGAGTCCCAGGTCAACCTGTAAGTAAGTAAAAGAAGCATCATCTGAGTTTGGGCTCCTGTTCATTATAACTTGAAATCCTTAATATTCAGGAATAATATACTTTTTGCCTTTTGAGGGAGAGTGGGGGGGAAGACAGGAGTGAATGTTCAGTTAGGAGATTGCATTTCTGTTCTTAATGATGTCTTATTCATGTATTTAGCATTATTCATTGAGCACCTACTCTGTCCAAGTCCTGGGCCAGGAACAACAAGCAAAATAGATTCAGTTCCTGTCTTTAGGGGGTTTACCATTCATGGGACAGATAGCCATTAATCAAATAATCACACAAACACTAACAGTTGTGTTAAGTGCTATGAAATGTGTTGCCTTCATTCAATAAACATCTACACAATGCCTTCTATATGCCAGCAATATACTGGGGATATTAGAGAATAAGATACTTTCCTTACCCTTGAATATCAAATGGAAGGAAAAAACTTATAATACAAAAGAAATTATAATAATAACTAGAATAGAACCATTATATCAGTAGACTCCAATTCGTATAGGCTGGTAACTATGTTTTCTTACTTATTCTTGAACCCCCAGGCCTTTGTTATGGTGTATGATAATATTTGTTGGGTGAACAAATAAGTAAATGAATAAGGAAGATACTACAAGAAATGGGTGCTTAGTTTTACAGGGAGACTCAAAAGCAACTAGGTGAACAATATGACTGATTTCAAAACAAATGAGATGCTTCATCAGTTCAATGCAACAAATATTTATGGATGCTTACTGAACCCTGTGCTTTTGTGAAGCAAATTCCTAGGTAGAGGCATGGATCAGAATCACCTGTTGGGTTTAAAACACAATTTATGCCTGATTCAGTGGATCTGGAGTGGGTGAAAGAGGACACCTTAGGATGCCTGCCCTCAAGGAACTCCCAGGTTATCTAGGGAGACAGACAAGTAACCTGCTAACTCCAGAAGTGCTAGAGAAGAAGCATGGATGACATGCTTCACCTGTTGGAGGGTGAGGGAAAAGAAGGGGCAACAGTTGAGCTCAGCCTTGTAGGATGAGCATTCATCAGGCGTAGAGGGGGAAGAAGGCCCCTTTAAACCAGGGACTCCACAAAGCAAAGGCTCCCATCCATGAGGATATGCTCAGGCAATGCTGACAGGCGTTAAACCAGCAGTTCTCAACTTGGATGCACTTCAAAATGACCTAGGGAGCTTTGAAAACGTATAGAAGTCTGCACTATCCTTCCAAAATTTTGAGGTCTAGGGTGGGACACAAGCATTCGTATTTTTAAAAAGCTCCCCAGCTGTAATTCCAGCATTTGGGGAGGCCAACACAGGAGGATCCCTTGAGGCCAGGAGTTTGAGACCAGCATGGGCAACATACCAAGACCTCGTCTCTATAAAAAATAATAAAAAAAAAAAAAATTTGCCAGGCGTGGTGGCACCTGCCTGTTGTCTTAGCTACTGGGGAGGCTGAGGCAGGAGGATTGTTTCAACCTAGGAGTTCGAGGCTGCAGTGAGCTATGACTGGCCACTGCACTGCAGCCTGGGCCACAGGGCAAGACTCAGTCTCTTAAAAACAAAAACAAAAACACAAACAAAAAACCTCCCCAGGTGATTCTCATGTACTGCAAATGTTGAGAAACACTGCTTTAAAAAAAAAGGAGCCACACATAATTATTAAATAAATACACTGTACAAAATAATTATGACGCTAAAGGGTCTGAACATTGTATCTTAGGCAATGGGGCACCATTGATAGCTTTTATGATCTTACGAGGTAATGCAGTTTGAAATGCAGAAGGTGTACGTGGCTGAGATAAATTCGTGATTGCCAGTTCTGTGGCGGAAGCCTAATGGAAAGTAGCGAAGTCAGAAGTCACTACCATACCTTCCATAAATTGCCTCTTAGGAGAACATGAAAATTGAACGTCTCCTTGATCTGAAACGGAGATTACGCTTTCAGTTAATACTGAATTGTCTGAGCAAGACGCACCTCGTAAACCAAGGTCTTGGGGTGGCCCATCGCACTGCAGGGGCAGAGGGGAACTCAGGGCTTCAGCTATCATAAAAGGCGGGGCGGGGAGATGGCCGGTCTTCCTTCCTTCATCACTCCCTAGGAGAGGGAATTTTGTGTCCAGAGGGTGTGGAGATAACCCGAGGCCCTGCAGCGCTGGCGTGCCGGGCGGGCCGGAGTTGCAGTGGTCCCTCCTTCCTAGACTACAAGCCCCTCAGGGCACCGCGCGATTACGTAGCAAAGGGGCGGGCAGGACTGCGGGAGTGCCTGTGCGACACAGCGGAAGCCCCCCCAGGCAGGCGCCTTCCTGGCCCTGTTGGTGGGTCGGTTAGGGGTAGGACAGGACCCGCGTGATTGGCGGCCGTAGATGGCAAAGCTGGGCGAGAACGGGGCGGGCGGGGCTCCCGGGAATGCGGCTTCTGTAGGGTGGCGCCTCGGGCCGCACGGAGGAGCCCAGCGGACGAAGCCCGAGCTGCGCGTCCCCGCTCGTTAGCCTCACTCAGCCGCACGAGGCAATGGGCGGGGTTGGGCTCGGGCTGCACCGCACACTCAGGGCCCGAACTTGAAATCTGATTGTACCTGCAGCCCGATGTCAGGTTCTCTGGGAAACGGACTAGAAAGGTGTGTGTGTAAGAATCACTACCACTTTATGGGTGCCCACTCATTAGCTCATTCATTCAACAAATATTTATCGATTACCTATGTACCAGGCACTTGCCCAAAGATCCTAAAGGCGTTTTCTCATTTAGTCTTCACAAAAAACCAAAACAAACAAACAAAATCCCCAATGAGGTGCCTACTGTTATCTCTACCTTATAGATAAGGGAGCTGAGTCTCTGCAAGGTTAAGAAACTTGTCTAGGACACACAGCTTGTAAGTGATAGAGCAGGGTTTGGACTTAGGTCTGTCTCTAGTGACCATCCCTTAACCTCAGTGCGCTCAGATGTGCAATCAGTGGAAAAGTGTGGGATGTCAGCGTCCACAGGGCGTCTAGGTACTGTCAAGTGAAGAATGTAACAGTATGGTGCTGGACGTTAATGAAGTTGACCAAGCACAAAGTTGGGTCTTTTGCTAAGTAATACAAATACCTCCTCTCTGCCAGAAAAGTCTTCTGGTACCTATTAAACAATTTACTGGGCAGCTGTATGCTGTGCTGGACCTTGTGCCAGGCACTGAGGATGCAAAGAAGGTATCCCTTCCAGATCAAGTGGGTGCTTATAACAGTGCTGTTACCCCAGGCAGTCTAAGAAGACTACTCAGTGGAGGGAGAATGAAAGATGGGAACTCTACCAGGCAGAGTTGGGGGAGGCCTTCCCAAACAGGAGACCATGTGCACAAAGGTGAGCAGCATTAAAACACCCTGGGTGTTAGGGAACAACCAACAGACTGGATTGGCTGATGCTCCTTGGGGACTGGTGGGCAGTGAGCTTGGGGAGGAAAACAGAAGCCAAGCCCTTGGGAGCCATTGGCCTTAACTCTCTAGCGTGGTCAGGTTTGCATATTGGAAAGATAACTGGTATCTGGAGACAGCCAGCTAGCTTGTGATGGGTTAAGGCTGGTGGCAGGGAGACCTATTAGAGGAGGAGGTATGAAAGTAGGAGATGTTGAGAGTTCTGATGAGTGACGGGAACAATGGGATTGATTTGAAAAATATTGAAGAGAAAGATTAGAGTGAACCTGGTAAACGTATGGGTTGTGGGGTGGGGAAGTGAGCCTCAGAGTTTAGACTCAGCGTGGTTGGTCTGGTCATTAATAAAAGGGCCTTGAGATGAGATGGCCCAAAATCAAAGGTAGAATAAAACAAAGGTTATGTAGAGAAATGCTGTCAGGGCTGAAGAGGGATTCAGTAACATCCTTTGTGGACAGGGAGTACTTAGGAAGTCTTCTTGGGGAGAATAAGGTGAACTGGACCTTGAGAAAGCAGACGATCTTCCTTCTTTTCTTTTTCCTGAGTAGATTTTAATAGGCAGAGATGGGGAGGAGGGTGTTCTAGAGGGTAGGATCAGTATGGGCACAGGCACAAAGCAGGGACAATCTTTGAGCACACTTGAGGAGTAACAGATTTCCTGGTTTGTCTCTTGTGAAGTGGTAAGAAGTCTGGAAAGTCAGACTCGGGGGTATCTTGTGAAAGATGTTGCCCTGAATCCTGCAGATGTTGGGAGGCACCCATTGGCTTTTGAAATAGGCAAGTAGTTTGAGGTCTGCTTTAGAAAAGTTAATTTCACCACAGCATATGTTGAAGAATCCAGTTAAGGAGTTGACTAGGGACAGCCTTGTTGGTTGTAAGTGACAGAAACTCAGCTCAAATTAGCCTAGTCCAAAAAGGAGAATGTAGACGTTCATGGAACCAAACTGAGGAAAGGGATGGATCTGGCTTCATGGGCAGCTAGGCTTGAGGACTCAAATGCTGTCAAGTCAGATGGTTTTTCTCCTTCTCCCCCACCTACCATCCCCACTCTTCCCATGTTTCTGTCTGTCTGTCTGTCCCCCTGTCTCCTACTCTGTGGATTTCACAGTGCAGCAGGCCTTGTGAGCTCAGACAGCATGGGCTATATTCTGATAGCTTTGCAACGTGGGAGGAAAAATCTTCCCCATCAGTTAGAAGAACCCTGAGGAAGAACTGTAGTTGCCTACCCGGGGTCACATGTCCATTCCTGGTTCTGTGAGAGAAGTGTCTGTTATCTGGGGACTGGGAATGAGGGGATAGTTCTTTCTTGCTCCAGTGAGCAAAGCAGCCTTGGAAAGGAAAGGAGCGGCCTGGCGCTGAAGAGCAGGATTATGCAAATGGGTCATGAAAGCCAATGGAGGAGTTTGAAGAAGAAAGGGGAGTGATCTGTGGCTGATGACAAAGATAACTCAGAAAATTTTTTCAAAAACGTGGGATCATGGAACTTATTAGAATCCCTGGTGGTGGGACCCAGGCATCTGGCTTAAGGTGTTGAATGCAACAGAAAGTTTGAAGATCAAAACTAAAAGCTGACAATTGAATTTGATGATTAGGAAGCCAGGGAGTACCTATGAGTAGTGTCAGTTGGGCAGGAGGGTAGAAGGCAGGTTACAAGGCTCTCTGAGGCTTTCCTCACTTTTCCTAATTCAAAACCTGTTTCAGGGCTATTACTGACCATAAGTGAGATAAGATTTCTAAATAGAGATTTTGCAACTCAATCTATTGGGGAAAAGCAAGGGAAACCTATTAGAAAGAGGATTGTTCAGGGCCATTCTGCCTTAAGAGGATGTCAGCTAAGAAGGGAGGGAAAAAAGTTTGGTAAATTTTTAATCCCCTCTGAAGTATCTGCTAATTCTTTTTTTACTCAGTCTTTCCTGTGATCAGTTACAGTATACTACAATAAAGATGGATTTCTTGAACAGCCTAAAATTCAGACTTAATTTCCCTTACTAGGCTGAATTAGCAATAGTTTGCTTTTTGATCGTTTGAGGAAAATTGTCATATATTTGAAAGAGTTTGTCACCAAGGCATTACACAAATACTAGGCAATTTTTTATTTAGATTTTTTTTAAATAGCTTTCAAAAGCTTTGAAAGACCTAGTTTACTCCTGAGTGAAGGGCCAGTTTAGTTTAAAACACAGTGCTGGAAAGTAAGCTTTTTGGTTTACTGTTAGGGGAAATTCTATTCCTCTGCTCTCGTGTTTCCATGAAGAAACTTCTGCTCCACTCCCATGGAGGAAAGAGGTTGGGTGGCTAACTTGCCTCCTTCCCCCTTTCCTCCCTTTTGGGATCTGATTGTCCACAGAGCTTGTGCATTATTGTGCGTTACTGTGCCTCCTGTTCCCATATGGGAAAACACACTGAGTCTTCTAGAGGCAGGTGTGGGGCCGCCTTTGTCTCTGTCCCCTTGTTGGAGCTTGACAATCCTGAGACAGCAATTCCCCTTGCCACCATCCAGGCAGGTGACTGCCTTTCTGCAGACCAGACTCTCCCAAAGAGGGTTGTCCCAAGGTCTAAACCTGGGGTGAAGCAGTAGGAAGCCCATTTGGCTATAGGACTCAGCCTTATTTGCCAATGAAACACTGACAGCAAGGAAATCCTGTTTTGTTTTCCATTTGCCTGACTGCTGTCACTAATGCTCAACTGATTCCGAACACAGAGAGGAAAGGGGTTGATTTATTGATGAGTTTCCAAAGCTCCAACAACTGAGACAGGCAAGGATTTATGGGATGGGTCTGGGTTTTCTTTTTTATTCCCTTGTTTTTCCCTGTCTTAATAGAGGACCTGGCATGTATAAAATGCTCACTAAATATTTGTCATGTGTCAGTTACTAGAGTACTGGAGCAGAGGTACCAGGTAGAAGGCTTCTGCAACAATGAAGCTCTGAGCAAAAGCAGAGAAAGTAGACATGCAAAGGGGAGGTGAGGCAAGACACTAAGACAGTGTAGAATTCTACAGATATTCTCATGCGCAAAGTGGCATATACAAGATATGCGTTGCAGTGTTGTTAGTAACAGCATAAGATTGAAAACCATATAAATAGAGGATTGGTTAAATAAAATATTTACACCTACTCAATATAAGAAGGAATACATGGAACTTTTTTTGGTACTGATTCGGAAAGATTGCCAAGATACATCAAGTGAAAAAATAATAAGAACAAGGAGTAGGATTGTATGTAGTGTGCTACCATTTGTGTAAAAAATAGAGAGGGAAAGGGGAATATACGTTTCTCTTTCTTTGTAATGCATACAGCATCTCTGGGAGACACACAAGAAACAATGCCGGTTGCTCATGGGGAGAGGAAATGTGGGGCTGGGAGAGGGGAGACTTTTCCCTGTACAGCCTTTTAGCCTCTGAGTTTTGAACCAAGTGAGTGTGTTATCTCTTCTAAGAATGTAATGCAAATACACAGTTACAGTCATACAAATTTCAAAAGCAACACAATGGAGGGAGTGGTAGCAGCAGTAAGCACCATGTGACTGAGTAGACGTGGGATGTGAGAGGAGACACGGGAGACGACTCTGACCTTTGTAACTTGAGTGACTGCGAAGAGGCCGGCAGCTCTGCTAACAGAGTCAGGAATGCAGGAGGAGTGGGAGTGAGTTCTGATTTGGGGCATGGGATATCTTGGGGGCTGCTGGAGTGTCCATGGCACCTTATCCAGAAAGATCTGAGTTGGAGCTTTGATTTAGGGAGTTATTAGCAGAGAGGTAATATTCGAAGGCTCAGGAGCAATGAGGCTTCCAGGGAAGAAGGGGAGTGCATGGACCTTCACCATGCAAGGTGAGATGGAGATAAAGACTAAAGACTGCAGGCACAAGACCGGGACTTGTGTTGTTGCTCTGTGTGACCTAAGTACGGGGAGGAGGATGGTCTCGCTCCCTGCCAGGACATCCTGGCCCTTTTCTGGATGCCCTACTCAGTGTCCCCTGCAGGAATAACTGCTAAAAGCAATCATTTTTCCTCAAGGAGGTTATGCCATTACTAAGAATTTTATTCCTTTGACTATTTGAGTCTTCAGTGCTTTCAAATTTCATATTCCACAAGGACCAATAACCCGTTTTTGGTGCTCACCTCATCTAAAAGTACAGTACAGGATACCATAAGGGCACACTATAAATAGTGATTAGATGGTATCACTCTTTTTAATCAGTGTTTTTTAAGAGGAAAAAGGCAATAGTTTGAGATGTCCTGCCCTAAATTCACCTTAGCTAGCACTCATTTTTATAAATCTCATTTTGGCCTTAGAAACAGGCTGGTGGTTTTCTTGTCATCTCCTATAGTAATAAATTATTCCTAGTTTAAGTACTTTTGCCTCCTATATTTCTGTAAGTTTAGTTTATGTGTTACCTTGCTTTCTTTAGAGAATATCCCACCTTCTCTCACTACTCTTGATCACTGTTGGCATCATAGTTTCATTTTCTTAGGAGACTATCTCAGAATCAGAGCAGCTTAGTGAAGTAAACATTTTAGAAAGTCTTTCAAAAATATAGTTTGACCTTAAAAGCACAGAGTAAGCTGCTTTTTTCCCACTACATGCCTGGAGGAAAACTGAGCACAAATAAGCATGGAGTGAATCTAACTTGGTCCAGAAAGTTAGAATATAATACAGAGGTCATTTTTTTTTTTTTGAGACAGAGTCTCACTCTGTTGCCTGGCCAGAGTGCCTTGGCATCAGCCTAGCTCACAGCAACCTCACACTCCTGGGCTCAAGCAATCCTTCTGCCTCAGCCTCCCGAGTAGCAGCTGAGACTACAGGCATGTGCCACCATGCCCGGCTAGTTTTTTCTATTTTTTAGTAGAGATGGGGTCTGGTCTTGCTCAGGCTGGTCTCAAACTCCTGAGCTCAAACGATCCTCCTGTCTCGGCCTCCCAGAGTGCTAGGATTACAGGCGTGAGCCACCACGCCCGGCTGGTGTGTGTGCCCTGTCCTTTCTTTGGGCACCTACCCAGCATAGTTGGTCTCACCCTCCCCTGTTACTCTTAGCCTCCT
>CAUYRT010070816.1:0-56288 GCA_963574885.1 Lepilemur ruficaudatus
AGTCCCAGCTACTCGGGAGGCTGAGGCAGAAGGATTGCTTGAGCCCAGGAGTTTGAGGTTGCTGTGAGCTAAGCTGACGCCACAGCACTCAGTCTAGCCCGGGCAACAGAGTGAGACTCTGTCTCAAAAAAAAAAAAAAAACAAAAAAAAAAAACTGCACTTTTTCAACAAATCAAGGAGAGAGGGTGATGAAGTGGCGACTCGTGAAGCGAGTGATTTTTAGTCCTGCTCTGGCTGTGTGAGCTCAGGCCAGCCATTACCTTCTCTGGACCTCAGTCTCCTCCTCTGGGACGTAAGGAATGTCCTTCCAAATCTCACATCCTGTGAGTCTATGAGTCATGCCAACTAAAACAGGTTACTTCAGGTGGTCAGTAAAGCAACAGTGTGCTCCATAGCCTTCTAGTTTCCAAATAGAACATTCAAAAAGTAGAATGGAATCTAACCCCCAAAGAAGACATATCCCACTGCGGGCAGAGTAGAGGAAGAAATAGACATCAAGGCGTCTGTGATGCTAAAATGACCAGAGGCTGCCGCCCGCCTCCCCTCGCTCCCTTCTGCCCAGTCAGCTGGCTCCTCAGGAATCCATAGGAGACTGGAGAGAGAGAAAGGTCCCACCAGCCCAGGACCCTGTTTAGTCCCCAAGATAGTTCTTTTTTGGGGGAGTTTACTCCAAACCACAAGATAAATTCTTTTCCTAAAAATTCACATAGGCTCTCCAGAAACCAAAGGGCTTTCCAGTGTGTTCAAAGTGACAACCATTGGCTCATCAACACCTTGATCTCGTGGCCCCACAAAACTAGTCTGCTGCTCATGATGTCTTTTCTTTAAGCCTCAGATTTAACAGTCAACAGCTTACAAAAAATTTCCCCCTAGTAACCTTATTGAGAAATAACTTACATACAAGTTGTATCCCTGTAAAGTGCACACTTTGATGAGTTTGGACAGTCATGAAACTACCATCACAAACAAATGCAGAACATTCCCATCACCACCAAAAGGTGCCTGCACTCTTCTCCAGTCCTATGTCTGCCTCCAGTGAGAGGAAACCACTGGCCTGCTTCTAAATCAGTCTGCATTGTCCAGAATTTTACATAAATAGAATCATGCAGTACATACTCTTGCGTCTAGCTTCTTTCACCCAGCATGGTGAGATCCATTTATGCTGCATGTTGATATAGGCAACACGTATGTTCCTTTTTATTGCTAAATAATCCTTTGCATGACGTACTACTTTTTATTGATTCACCTGTCGATGGGGATTTAGGTTTTCTGGTTCGGATCTTGCATTTGCGGGGGCTGCAACTGCTACACACTTACTGGGGAGGGCAAGTCCGGCCAAAGGATGACTCTAATAACAAAAGTCCAAAAACTCCCCAGTTTTTGTGTTGTGACGGCTGACTGGAAGCATTTTAGGCATGCCTAATCTGCTTAGAAGAGCCAAAATAGTGTGTAGACCATCATGGATTTTTGTGCGTTTTGGGGGCATGGGGCTTGTCTCATGTTTTTTTTGAGACAGAGTGTCGCTCTGTCACCCTAGCTAGGGTGCAGTGGTGTGATCACAGCTTACCGCAAACCTCAAACTCCTGGGCTCAAATGATCCTCCTGCCTCAGCCTCCCTGGGACTACAGGCACAAGCCACCACACCTGGCTAATTTTTTCTGTTTTTAGTAGAGACAAGGTCTTCCTCTTGCTCAGGCTAGTCTCGAACTCCTGACCTCAAGCGATCCTCCTGCCTTGGCCTCCCAGAGTGCTAGGATTACAGGCATGATCCATCACGCCTGGCAAGACTATCATGTTTTGAATACACTATTTACAAGGGAACATAGGTTGAATAAGAAAGCAAAAGGAAACACCGAAATCTGTGAAGAAGGAGGAAAACAGGCAGCTGGTCCCTGTGACCAGCAGGGAACTGAGAGTGACTCTCCTCTCATCCTTCTGAGAGGGTGTCTGTCTGTCTGTGGTCCACTTTCCCTTCAGGGAATTGTATAATCTGGGGCAGAGGAGAGCACATTGACCCTCCTATGCCCTGAATCTAACTTAGGAAGTGGCTGGGAGACTGAGAGGGAGCTGATCCAGGAAGGGAACACACCCTTGGGTCCCATACCCTTCTTGAGACCCAAGAAGCCACATTAAGACACCTTTCTCAATCCCAGCTCCTATAGACTGCCAACAGTCCTGGGAACTGGTGGCACCAGCCCTAGGCATGGAGAGACTTTGTCTGCTGCTTACAGAGCTGGGGCATAAGCCAGGGTTAGGTTCCTAAAACCAGGCCTGGGAAGTGAATGTGGTGTGGACTCCAGCTGCAGGCGCTGGAAGCAGACACCTCCTCCAGGACCTGAGCAGGATGAGAGTTGCCATAGAGGCTTGGCCTTGAGCTGGGCAGGTGCTCCTAAGCCCAGGGCAGTGTTGTGGCCTAGGTGTGAACTGCTGGGTCTGACCAAACAGGCAGGTCAGCTGTGACACCCAGGACAAAAGAGGGAGCCCTGCGGGGAATCAAACATGATAGGGATGCAAGTCCCCCACCCACTGGCCAAGGCTGTGGCTGCTGGGACTGGCCCCACCCTTCTCATGGCAGGACTTCAGTGCAGGGGTGGTTGCCCCTCACACAAGCATTTCACCGGGGGCCTGAGGGCCGCCTGCCACCCTGTCAAGGCTGGCGCATGCACTCATCACTGGAGGGCCTGAGTGCAAGCTCGCCTGGTCTAGCTCTACCTGGCTTCACTACCCACTCTGAGACACAGTGCAGGATCCAGGGTCCTGGGGATTCCACAACCCAATCCACCACCTGACACACCCAAGTACTTCTCCCAGGAAACAGAGGTTGGGGATAAACACCCTACCACCACCATCTCTGCTGACTCCTCCCTGCAGCACCTACTGGCCCACCCACACAGCCCGTTGCAACCATTGCCAACTCAAGTGCACATCACTTGGAACCAAGAAGACCATTTCACCACCATCACTATTAACATTGCCCATGCCACACCAGCTGCCCGGGAGCTCAAGAGCCCTCTAACTCACCAGTATACTGCTGTTATGACTAACATCTGAGAAAGCCACCTGGAGGACCAAGAATTGGCCTGCCTGGAACTGCCTACACAGGTGCCAGCATACACTGTCCCATGGCACAAGGATAGACATGCATAGCCCACCATCACTACCACTGAAACCTGAAGATGGGCCCAGATGGCATGCCAGTCCCCAGCACAACTTAACCACAGCTTCCACCAATAATTGCACACTAACACACCAAGGAAACCACAGATACAACTAATGTTATTTATAGACAAGTGAATCATACAGAGTCTTCACTACTGCACACACCAAGAAGCAAAGCCAAAAGGCTATACTGAACCAACATCATAGTGACATGTTCAGGAAAATATCCCCTTTGACAAAACTAAATTCAAAAATAAGAAATGACTGTTAAACAAGATGTGCAGAAATCAATGTAAAGGTACAGGAAACATAAAAAAGCAAGGTAGTATGACACCCTCAAAGTAACACAGTAATTCTCCAGCAACAGATCTTAACCAAAGAGAAATCCTCAAAATGTAAGATATAGAACTGAAAATACTGATTTCAAAGAAGCTCAATGAGATACAAAAGAAATCTAAAAACCAATATAAAGAACTCAGAAAGTCAATTCAGGATATAAACAGGAAGTTTATGATATATAGCTTAAAAAAATTTTGTAACTGAAAAATTTCATTGAAGGAAATACAGAATACATTCAAAAGCTTCAATAATAGGCCAGGCGCAGTGGCTCACATCTGTAATCCTAGCACTCTGGGAGGCCGAGGCGGGCAGATCGCTCAAGGTCAGGTGTTCGAAATGAGCCTGAGCTAGAGCAAGACCCTGTCTCTGCTATAAATAGAAAGAAATTAATTGGCCAACTAAAAATATATAGAAAAAATTAGCCGGTATGGTGGCGCATGGCTGTAGTCCCAGCTACTTGGGAGGCTGAGGCAGTAGGATTGCTTGAGCCCAGGAGTTTGAGGTTGCTGTGAGCTAGGCTGACGCCACGGCACTCACTCTAGCCCGGGCAGCAAAGTGAGACTCTGTCTCAAAAAAAAAAAAAACAATAATAGACTAGACCAAGAAGGAAAAAGAATTTTTAAAATCAATTACAGGTCTTTTGAAATAATCCAGTCAGATAAAAATAAGGAAAAATAATTTTAAAAATGAACAAAGCCTTCAAGATATTTGGGACTACATAAAGCAAGTGAACTTATGAATTATTTGTATTCCAGGAAGTGAAGAGAGATCATAGGGCTTAGAAAATCTAATAGAAATAATAGATGAAAACTTCCCAAGTCTGGCAAGAGATTTAGATGTTCAGACACAGGAGGCTCAGTAATCCCCAAATACAATGCAAAAAGGACTTTGCCACAGCATATTATAACCAGACTATCTAAAGTCAAAGTGAAAGAACAAAATTTAAAATCAGCAAAAGTGTCTAGTTATCTATAAAGGAAACCCCATCAGACAAACAGTGGATTTCTCAGCAGAAAACCTACAGTCCAGAAGAGAATGTAATGATACATTCAAAGTTCTGAAAGGAAAAAGAACAAAACCCACCAAGAATTCTATATTCAGCAGGATTAACTTCAATAAGTGAAAGAAAAATAAAGTCTTTCCCAGAGAAGCAAATGCTGAGGGAATTTGTAACTACTTGACCAGTCCTACAAGAAATGTTCAAGGAAGTACTAAACTTGGAAGCAAAAGAATGACATTCACCCCCCCATAAAAATACATGAAAATATAAACTCACTGGTAAAGTAATAACAAAAAGGAGAAAAAGAAAGAAATCAAATGGTTCCACTACAGAATTATACCAAACCACAATGAGAAACAGAGAAAAAAAATATAGTTTCTAAAACAACTAGAAGAGACTTAACAATATGATGGAGGAAAAACCACACATAGCAATATTAACCTTGAACATAAATGGATTAAATGCTCTACTAAAATGGAATAGAGTATCTGAATGGATAAATAAACATGATATAACTATATGCTGCTTATAAAAACAGTTGCCTTGGCTATAAAGACACATATAGACTGAAAGTAAAGGGATGGAAAAAAGATATTCCATGACATGAAAACCAAAAGCAAGCAGGAATAGCTATACTTACATTATGTAAAACAGGCTTTAAGTAAAAAAACACTAAAAAATACAAAGAAGGTAATTATATAATAGTAAACAGGTGTAATTCAGCAAGAGGATGTAACAATTCTAAATATCTATGCATCCAACATTGGAGTTCCCATATTCATAATGTGAATATTGCTAGACTTAGAGAGAGAGAGGCTGGGCATGGTGGCTCATGCCTGTAATCCTAGCACTCTGGGAGGCTGAGGTGGGTAGATTGTTTGAGCTTAGGAATTTGAGACCAGCCTGAACAACAGCAAAACCCTGTCTCTACTAACAATAGAAAAAATTAGCCAGGCATGGTGGTGCACACCTGTTGTCCCAGCTACTTGAGAGGCTGAGGCAGGAGGATTGCCTGAGCCCAGGAGTTTGAGATTCCAATGAGCTATGATGACACCATTGTACTCTGGCTGGGGTGACAGAGTGAGATTCTGTCTCAAAAGAGAGAGAGAGAGAGAGAGAGAGAGAGAAATAGCAATAAAATAATAGTAGTGGGGGACTTTAATACCCACTTACAGCATTAGATAAATCATCTAGGCAGAAAATCAAACATTGAAAAATTGGACTTTAGAACATATGGACATCACAGACATTTTTGGAATATTATACCCAATAACTGCAGGATATACATTCTTTTTGTCAGCACATAGGACACTCTCTGATAGACCATATTAGGCCACAAAACAACTCTCAACCAATTTTTAAAAATCTAAATCATATCAAGTATTGGCTCAGAGCACAGTGTAATAAAACTAGAAATAAATACCAAAAGAAACTTTGGAAATTATAAAAATGCATGGAAATTAAACAACATGATCCTGAACAACCACTGGGTCAACAAAGAAAGTAAGAAGCAAATTAAAAAATTTTTGAAATAAATGAAAATGGAAACACAGCATATGAAAACCTGTGGGATATACAGAAAGCAGTGCTAAGAGGGGAGTTTAGAGCATTAAATGCCTACATCAAAAAAGTAGAAAGATTACAACTTAACAATCTAACACACCTCAAGGAACTAGAAAAGGGAAATCACACCAAACCCAAAATTGGCAGTAGAAAAGAAATACCAAAGACCAGAGCAGAACTAAATGAAATAACATTTTAAAAATAATACAGAAGATCAATCAAATGAAACGTTGGTTCTTTGAAATTATAAACAAAGTTGAGAAACTACTAGCTGAACTAACCAAGAAGAGAGAAGACCCAAAGAAGTAAAATTATAAATGAAAAAGGACATATTACAACTGATACCACAGAAATACAGAAGATCATCAGAGGCTATTATGAACAATTATATGCTCACAAACAAGAAAATCTAGAGGAAATAGATGAATTCCTGGAAACATAAAACCTCCCAAGATTGAATCAGTGAGAAATAAAAAACCTGAACAGAACAATAATGAGTAGTGAGATTGAATCCATAATAAAAAGTCTCCCAACAAAGAAAATCCCAGAACCAGATGGATTCACAGTCAAATTTTACCAAATGTACAACAAAGAACTAATATTAATCCTCCTGAAACTGTTCCAAATATCAAGGAGGAAGGAATTCTCCCTAACTCACTCTGAGGCCAGTATCACCTGATAACAAAATCAGACAAGAATATAACAACAAAAAAGAAAACCTACAAACCTCATAAGCATAGATGGAAAAATCCTCAACAAAATACTAGCAAGCTGAATCCAACAGCACATCAAATAAATAATACACCATAATCAAGTTGGTTTTATACCAGTGATGTAAGGATGATTCAACATACACAAATCAATAAATGTGATATGTCACATGAATAGGATCAAGGACAAAAACCATATAATAATCTGGATAGATATAGAATAAGCATTTGATAAAATTAGCATCCCTTCATGATAACAATGCTCAACAAACTAGGTGTATAAGTAACATACCTCAAAAAAACCCCACAAAAACCCATATACAACAAACCCATAGCCAGCATCATCCTGAATGGGGAAAAGTTGAAAGTATTTCCTCTAATAATTGGAGCAAAACAAGTGTACCCATGTTCACTACTCATATTCAATATAGTAGTAGAAGTCCTAGCCAAAGCAGTTAGGCAAGAGAAAAATAAAAAGCATCCAAATTGGAAAAATGGAAGTCAAATTGTTTGCTGATGTTATAATCTTATATATAGGAAAACTTAAATACTTCACAAAAAACTATTACATTTGATAAATGAATTTAATAAAGTTGCAAGATACAAAATTAATGTACAAAAACCAGTAGCATTTCTATACATTAATAATGATCTAGCTGAGAACAACATCAAGAAGACAATCCCTTTTTCAATACCTATAAAAAATACTTACAAATAAATTTGACCAAGGAGGTAAAAAAATCTCCACAAGGAAAATGACAGAACACTGATAAAAGAAATTGTAGATGACACAAAAAAATAGAAAAATATACCATGTCCATGGATCAGAAGAATTAATATTAAAATGATCATGCTGCCCAAAGCAATCTAGAGATCCAATGCAATCCCTATCTAAATACCAATGTCATTTTTCACAAATACAGAAAAAACAATCCAAAAATTCATATGAAACCACAAAAGAACCCAAATAAACACAGTCAAAAAGAACAATGCTAGAGGTATCACATTACTTGACTTCAACTTATACTACAAGGCTATCATAACCAAAACAGTATGGTACTGATATAAAAACAAATACACAGGCCAATGGAAAAGAATAGAGAACACAGAAATAAAGCTACACACTTATAGTCAACTGATCTTTGACAAAGCCAGTAAGAACATACATTGAGGAAAGGACACCCTTTTCAAGAAATGGTGCTGGGAAGATTGTATTGCCATATGCAGAAGAATGAAATTGGAGGCCTATCTCTCACCATATACAAAAATCAACTCAAGATGGATAAAAGACTTAAACGTAAGATGTGAAACTATCAAAATATTAGAATAAAACTTAGAGAAAACTTCTGGACATTGGTCTAGGCAAAGAACTTATAACTAACACCTTAAAAGCACCAAAAACAAAAATAGACAAATGGGACTTAAAATAAAAAGCTCTGCACAGCAAAGGAAATAATCATCAGAGTGAACAGACAACCTGTAGAATGGGAGAAAATATTTGCAAACTATTCATCTGACAGGGAACTAATATCCAGAATATACCAGGAACTCAAACAACTCAACAACAACAAAACCTCAAATAATCACATTAAAAAGTGGGCAAAGGACATGAATAGACACTTTCCAAAAAAAGATATGCTTAACAAATGAGGTATAGCATGGGGGAAAAAAAGATATGCAAATATCTAACAGGTTTATGAAAAAATGCTCACCTCACCATCACTAATCATCAGAGATATGCAACTTAAAACCACAATGAGATATCATCTTACCCCAGTCAGAATGGCTATTAAAAAGACAAAAGGGCCTAGACCGGTGGCTCATGCCTGTAATCCCAGCACTTTGGGAGGCTGAGGACAGAAGATAGCCTGAGACCAGCATGGGCAACACAGGGAGGCCCTGTCTCTACAGAAAAATCAAAAATAGAACCACCTGGGTGTGGTGATGTGCGCCTACAGTCCTAACTACTTGGGAGGCTGAGGCAGAAGGATCACTTGGGGCCAGGAATTGGAGGGTGCAGTGACCTGTAATTGTGTCACTACACTCCAGCCTGGACAACAGGGCAAGAACATTTGTCAAAAATAAAAGACAACAAAAAATAACATATTGGCCAGGATGTGGAGAAAAGGGAACTCTTAAACACTGCTGGTGGAAATGTAAATCAATGCAACTTTTATCAAAAACAGAATGGACATTTCTCAAACAACTACCATTCCATCCAGCAATCCCACGACTAGGTATCTACCCAAAAGAAAAAAACATATCAGTATATCAAAGGGATACCTACACTTGCATGTTTATTGCAACACTATTCACAATAGCAGAGATACGAAACAACCTAAGTGTCCATCAACGGATGATTGGACAAAACTGTCCTAGCCAGGCACAGTGCCTGATGCCTATAATCCAAGCTACTTGAGAGGCTGAGGCAGGAGGATCACTTGAGGCCAGGAGTTCGAGACTAGCCTGGGCAACATAGTGAGACCTCATCTCTAAAAAAATTAGCTGGGCATGGTAGTGTGGGGCCATAGTTCAGGAAGCTGAGGTGGAAGGATTGCTTGAGCCCAGGAATTTGAAGCCAATTTGGGTGATAAAGTGAGACCATGTCTCAAAAAAAATAGTAAAAAAGAAAGATGTGGTCTATATATACAATGGAAGACTATTCAGCCATGAAAGAGAAGGAAATAATGTCTTTTGCAGCAACATGCATGGAACTGGAGGTCATTATCTTAAATGAAACATGCCAGTCACAGAAAGATAAATATCACATTCTTACGCATAAGTGGGAGGTGAAAAATCTGTACACATGGACGTAGAGACTAGAATGATAGACAATGGAGACTGGGAGGTTAAGGGGGTGGGAGGGTCAATGATGAGAAATCAATTAATGGGCATAATGTACATTATTCAGGTGGACACCTAGAAGCCCTGACTTGACGACTATGCAATCTATGCATGTGACTAACTTGCACTTGTACTCCATAAATATATACAAATTTTAAAAAGTTCACAAAGTTTTGAGACAAACAATAAATGATTTCCAGGCATAACTTTGCCCTCAATGAGGGAAACCTTAGAGTTTTTTTTAGAGACATTGATTTTTAACCTCTCTTTCTCTTAATGTTTTCAATGTTTTAGGGTTGGAAGAGGAGGAAATTGGAGCTTGGGGAGATGAAGGCAACTGCAAAAACAGGGTCACAGGGTGTGTCAAAGATTTTGGCAAGTCACACGTGTGTGAAGAACACTGTATGGGAAATACAGAGCTCTTCATGGAAGGAAATGTCAAGAAGAGCTGCAAGGCTCTGGGAGCTGGCTCACACTGGTGTAGTTGTGGACTGTCACAGCTGGAAATGATCTTAATTATCACCTGTACTGGATGACATATCTTCTTTATCTAGAATCTGGTGGAAAAAAATTGTTTCTAGCATGAGCTTCTAGAACCCCAGCCTCTGAGACTTAAAAGACACGTGGAGAGATCTCCACTTAGGCTCAGGCCAGCCCTGTTCACTCAAAGGGCAGGGGGCTTTGAATTACAGTAGGTCATCACCTCTATGGGGACACGTCACACCTTTGTCAAATACAAAACTACCACTAATGAACTTTGTTTGAATTCATTCAAGTATAATCTCATGGAAATATTTGTTTCTTTTTCATTCTCATTTGCAATAACAATGAAATAAAACCATTAGTTGACCCAATATCTTTCTTAATCCAAAACATAGCCTAACACAATTAGAAAATCATTTCTTGTTTACTCTTTATTGTTTGCTCTCTATTGCATGGTTCTTGGAGAGCTAGTTATATTAATAGTATCATCTTTAGCAATAACATCAAATCTTATTTTAGATGAGATGCCATCTGATGCATATTTTAAGTCTTGCAATCAGGTAAATCAGAAAATGCATATTTTGGGGGAAAAAATGTCACCTGGAAGTACTTGACAATAACTACAATAATAAAATTACTTTCATTCCTTTATGAAAAACCAACACTGAAAAAAGAATTTGTGATATGAAAAGGATATATTGGTGAAGTTTTTCTTGGTATGATTCTATTTCTCTTGACAAAATGAAAAGAATTGGAATAAAATTCAAAAATTCCTTGAACCAAATAATGAAGAGTGAGAAATAAAAACTTACTGAGAAATGTTATTTTTATTACATTTTCAAATTTGTCAGTTTTCTCAAAGGAAGCCTAGGCTCTGCAGAGTAAACAAAAGCTCCATCACCACTGCAGTTGCTTTTACAGCCTCAAGATTAAGTTGAATCTCAAGGGCATTTTTGTGGTTTTCATGCTGCTCTATGCTGCATATTTTGAAGGAGCCCATACATAGCCTGACTCTGAAGATAAACTGTCAACTCCCAGTCGGCAACAAAAACTATTCCGGTATTCAAAGTGGAACCAAAATCTCCATGTTGAAATCTAAGTTGAAGGTCATTCTTTATTGGAGGGGAATGGGAAAAGGCTAAGAAGGTTCTCTAGATGAGGAATTGGGCTGTCACCCACCTTTTATCATACTGACCCACCCTTTATTGGAGTCCCAACTCCAACAACCCTGGGGCTCTTTTAGGAGGGATAGGGAGATAGGACTACTAAGTGCTATCAGTATCACACCAGCATATTTAGCTTCTAGAACCCTAGGGTCTGGTTTTCCAAGAACTTATCTCCAAGGCTTTTTTGAGTCCATGTGAATTACACTACTCTGGCACAAACAGAAAATTGTATTTAGAGTGTAGTTGAATTTATTTCTCCCATTATGTTTGAAGCAGGCACAAGGAGTCAGGCATTTGCTGGGAGGTGTGAGCACTTGACTCCCAGCCGCTTTTTCACTTCAAAACTTTAGCACAGTCTGGGATTGAACAACAAATCAGGCAACAGAAAGAAGAGGATGAATTATGGAGTAATTCAGGAAACACAGAATTTTCCCAATGACCTGGTCCTAGAGACTCCAGCAACAGCCTCTTAAGTGAGCAGTCACTCCATTTATTTCTTTTATTATCTTTCCGTCTTTCATTGCTGAGGTTGGCAAAGAAAAATACGCCTCTTAGAGAAAAATAGAAGTTTAGCCCACCTGAGTTCAAACCGGATTCCATCCTTTATTTGTTATATGGTGTTGGGTGGCCACTCTTTCCTGAAGTCTTAGGTGCTTATATGTGATGCAGAGACATTACTCACCTTCCTAGAGCTATCGTAAGGAGCAAATGACCTAATATGCACAGTGTGCAAAACATGCTATGTGTTCAACAAAAGTTTGTATTCTCCTTCCCAATAGGTACTTACTTCTCTTTCACATAGAATGAAATCTTGTGAGAAAACAATTAAATCTAGAATTATAGGTTTGAGATAGCTTGGTTTACGCAAATCATTAACCAAGGGGAGAGTTTGGACCATTTCTCTTTTTTGGGACTCAAGCTAATATTTAGGCGGCCTTGGCTGAGGTCTGGAATGAGCAGGTATTTCAAACGAATGTTTCATCCAACTTTCAGTTCAGGTGGCTCAGGGCCATTTAAGTTAGGAGAATTAAAGCAATGGTAACCTGGCCCATGTGGCTTAATGATTAAGGGTTAATAGAGGACCTTGTGGTGTATTCTGTCTGAAGAAAGCTGCATCCTGCCCAGGGGACAATCTTTGGCAGAGATCTTGGAAAAAAAATTGCTCTTGACAATATGTCTTTCAATATTTCAGTCCTCACCTTGGAGGGAAGCCTTGTTGTATCTTCTTGGCTGGTGATGGCAAAAGTAGATCCTAGAACCTAAAAAAAAAAAAAAATCCAACAGTCTAAAACATGATGTATGAAAGCATACCCAAAGTTATGAGCAAACACAGTATAGGAGAACATGTTTTGTTATTACTTTTTGTTGAGTTTGTCATCCTGAAGAACAGAGAGAGGCTCTGTAAAAGAGAAAAATGTTTATTTGGGAAAAGGGCATTGCAATGAAAATATGCGTGCCACAGTAAACCATGTGCATATTCAGGTAGGTAAAGGAAGACAAAGGGTTTTAAAGGAAAAATGAAGAGGATTACATAATTGTTTTGAAATGATTACCCTTGGCTACAGAGATCAATAACAAAGGTGATGCCAGACTGAGGTTGGACAGGCAGCTGCAGGGCAGATGTCCTCATAGAAGTATTTTTTGTGTAAGGTTGCAATGGCCTTTATTCAGGATTGTGTTTTTTGTAGCATCTTTTCTGACAGTTTTTATTATCAGGCATACAACCATAAGAACCCTCTCTTTATAGACTTCTCTGGCTCTATTTATCAGGATTTTGTTTGTTTAACACAAGTGACTCCACTTCGATTCTGACAACTTCCACGTCCCCCTTTTGGTAAAGATCTTTCTCAAAAAGCATCACTGATCCCTTGGTTTTGATGTCCCTGGTGCCAGGATAGATTTGTCCTGGATTGCTGGTCTTGTCCCATGTTGGAGGGAGTGACTGGCAACTAGGAGTCATTGTCAAAACCCTTTTAATCATGTTTGAGTAACAAGGGAAGTTTGAAGAGAGTGGCTCTAAGGCTAGGTCTATTGGGAATCCATTATTAAGTTCAATTTTGTGTGTTTGGTAGTTTTTTGTTATCATCTCAAAGTGATGGGCCACTCCAGCATTATTCTGTTTGGAGTTATACTTTTGCAAAAATTTAAAAAGTAACAAAATTTAGAAAGGGAAAATACAAAGTAAAATTAATAACAATTTCAGTTTGTACAATAGTTTTAAGCCATGAATCTACATTTAAAGGCAACCAATTGAATAAATCAAATGACCATAGGGAATTAAATGAGACCTGTTGTAACCATCTGGCCCATTTTTAAATTTTGGGTATATGGGTCTCAACTTTCCCGGAGGAATTTATCCAGGTATAGCATGCAATATTAGCAACAGCACAGCCATTTCCTTATTTAACCAATGGATACTAAAGGATCTCTTAGGCCAGGTTTCGTCAAGTTACCAGCAGAAGCTACTGATTATAAAATTTCCTTATTTTATTAGAAAGAGGGTCTTCTGTTACCCAGGCTGGAGTGCAGTGGCACAATCATAGCTCATTGCAGCTTCAAACTCCTAGGCTCGACCAATCCTCCTGCATCAGCTTCCCAAGTAGCTGGGATTACAAGCGTGAGCCACTGCATCCAGCTGATTGTAAAATTTCAGTTATACCCTTATCCTCCCAAGTGAAAAAGGCACTATTAAGTGGGGGTAAGAGTCTCACTATGATATGGAGTCTTGCTCTGACATCTTGAGGAAAAGCATAAAAACATCGACCTCTCATCCTGGTTTGCAGTTTGAATGTCACTGCTTATGGCATTGGGTGGTTTGGTGAACTTTCCATGTGGCCCATACATTAGGCATAAGGCTTGTTCCCTAAAACTCATCTAGTTTCATTTTATAGAACTTTAGGAACAGAGAAGTTCCTATTTTTAGCAATTCCACGGAAGAAAGCTGGGTTGAAAGAATCTAGCATTCAGGGCCTAGTCTATAGGAAGGTACCAAGAACTTGAAAACCATGCACAGAGCCACAGTCTAATAACAGGTGTGCTATAGCTTTCCTTTAAAAGCATAAATGTTTCTCTCTATACTGATCACACAGGAATCTCAGATTTTAAATCCTCTTGAGGCTAGGAAGTCAAACCAAGGCAGACTTTAGAGTTTGCCTATGGTCTTAAGGTTCCTGGGCCTGCCAGGAAATGACAATTTTTACTTAATGTAAGGCTGAGCACCTTTTAAACCAAGCCATTCTATGCACAATCTTAAATATGACGTTTCAGTCAAGCCTTGGTAATATAATCAATGTTTCCAATTGTATCCTGCTATAAAGAGAGAGATTTGTTTTGAACTTATGGTAATAACCATATTGTCATAAAAAGAATACTCACAAATAATTTCCAAATTTTGCAGGAATCAAATAGGGGTAAAAAGCAAATGAATCCACCTTTGTTCACAAAAGCATATTTTACTAAATTTCTGTAAACTGTAGAAAGCTTGAAAGAAAAAAAATTTCTTAAATCTAGAAAACAAAACATTTAAGTAAAACACAATTGTTTCAAATAAAAGTTATAAAAACATTATCTTCATTAGTTACTTAATTTCATGTAATTATGTTTTTGTTTTGCTTGATCTTGATTAGCTGTTTCATGAACCATAAGTTTCTTTATCAGAGTTTTGGAAATTTTTATTTAGCCCACGGATCTTAAAATTATCAGAAATCTGTATTCAAGAGTATTTTCCATGAAAAGCAAATTTGGACCATTACTGATTGCAAATGCTTTTAGGGAAAAATCAAAACAATAACTGTGGATGACAAAAACTTAGAATAGCCATGATTAAAAATCTGATAAAAGTTCACAATTGACAAGAAAATTTAGTTATTTCTATTAACCAGATCATTTAATAACCAGAATCATAACTGACAACCAGAATCATAACTGACAACATTTAATAACCAGAATCATAACTGACAACATCATTTCAGGACCATCAATTTTCATAAATTTCATATAATCTTTAGAATATTCACATCAATAACATATCTGTATAAATATAACATTAAAGAAGACTTAACCAAAATTATGACTGATAACTTAGATTTCTATGAATTTATATAATTTTTGAAACAGTCATTGCAATAACAACTCAAAATGTAACTAGCCTCACTTATCTTGAACTCCTGGCCTCAAGCAATCCTCCTACCTTGGCCTCCCAGAGTGCTAGGATTATAGGTGTGAGTCACCACACTGGTCGAGCATCACTTGTCATTTGATGATGTTTCCCACACCATTTAGCAAATAAGCCTAATCATTTACTATCTTTACAAGATGAGAGATACATTCTTTGAGGCTCTCCAGGGGCCCAACTGGAAAATCTCAAAGTTAATTCTAGATCAAAAAAGGCTTAATTTAGAATTTTGATCCTGGGGAAACCTGCCAAAGATGTCATAACGTTCAAAACACTAACTGATTAAAACAGAATCACAGGTAAAATAGTCATTCACCTAACCAGAGTGATAATCCAAACACTTCAAAAGCAATACAGAAAGTTACACAAACGTAAAAACCTTAACCCTTTCAAAGCTCAGATTTCCTAAGTAATCAAAAACCCAGTAAAAAACAGCACAGGATATTATCTTTTTATTTATTTATTTTAAGAGACAAGGTCTCACTATGTTGCCCAGGCTGGACTTGAACTTCTGGTTCCTCCTGAGTAGCCGAAACTACAGGGGAGTGCCACTCTGGGAAATTATCTTGATAAAATGTAATTTCTTTGTTTTTTAGGCCAGTCACCAAAAAGGTAAAGAAAAACTTCCTGTCTTTTAATTGCTTGCCATTATGGAAATCCTGCTTAAACAACTTAGAAATCAAACCTGATGAAAAGGGTACTTAAATGTAATCAAACACAGGGAGAACGTGTCCAAGATTATGAGTGTACATCCATAGTGTAGAGGAATATAAGCAAGAAAACTAGAGCCTTGGAATACATGGCTCTCAGAAAAAGTAAAAGCATGTGAAGTTTCCTGATTACACGGAACAATTCAGATATATCAAGAAAAGCTAGACTACAGAGTCAAGTTATACTGGTGGAAAACATTGCTTTTCTAGGCCTTCAAGATAAACATTTCAGTAACAGGCCGTCATAGCAGAGTTAGGTCAGAGAAAAAAGTAACAGGAGCTGACAAAACAATTGAAGGAGAGAGTTATCACCACAACCAAGCAAAACAATACACTTTTACAAGGGGAGAAAGGAGGAGAGCTGAAGGTGATGATGTACGATCTGAAAATCATGTGTAGTGAGAACAAAATTTGAACTTCTAAGACATAAATCTGAGAACTTCAAGAGGGAAACTCTAACTCAAGAAATAAAACTACCATTCTGAATGAAAAAGCATTTCTAATCTGAAACCAGGGAAATTAAATGAATCTCAGGAAAAAATGTGGCAGTAACAAAGTACAGTTCAGAAGATGGCTGTTAAAAAAGCAGATTTCACAATTAAAAATCAAAACCTCTTGCAATTCTTTACTAAGAGCAAATCAGTATTTCAAGAAAACCCTGTTGTTCTAGCACAAGAGACCAAATTTTTAGTTTTGTATTTGTGTATTTTTTGTTTCATTTTAATATAATTTTATTTACATATGATATATACACAGAAAAGAAAATCACAAGTGAGCAATAAATTTTTAAAAAGCACCTACATAACCAGCAGCAAGATCAAGAAAAAAGATTATTTCCTGCATCCCCTGAGTGCCTCTTCCTAGTCAAAGGTAACTGTTATTCTGAGTCCCAGCTTGGATTAGTTTTGTCTGTTTTTGAATTTTATTAAGTGGAATCATATATTTTATATACTTTTATATAAGGTATATTTTAGGTTTGTGAGATTCATCCATGTTGTTGCATGTAGCAATGGTTTGTTCTTTATTGTTGCTGTATAGTAATTTTTTAAATACATCCTACCATTCAAAGGTGTTTGGGTTGTTTACAGTCTGGGGATCTATGAATTATTGTGGTTTTTTTTTTTTTCTGAGACAGAGTCTCACTGTGTTGCCCAAGCTAGAGTGCCGTGGCGTCAGCCTAGCCCACAGCAACCTCAAACTCCTGGGCTCAAGCGATCCTCCTGACTCAGCCTCCCTAGAACTCCCTGGGACTACACACATGCCCACCATGCCTGGCTAAGTTTTTCTATATATATTTTCAGTTGTCCAATTAATTTCTTTCTATTTTTAGTAGAGACGGGGTCTCACTCTTGCTCAGGCTGGTTTCGAACTCCTGACCTTGAGTGACCTGCCCGCCTCAGCCTCCCAGAGTGCTAGGATTACAGGCGTGAGCCACCGCGCCCGGCCTTTTTTATTTTATTTATTTTATTTTATTCTTTTTCTCTTAGGCTATCAATCCTTCAATTATCTGTTCCGTCACTCTAAGCAATTATTAGTCAGGTTAACGTAAATTTACATTTCCAAAAGATGTCTAGGTTGTTGGTTGCCATGGAGCTGCCATAATTTATAAAGCCATTATGTGAAAGCCCTTTAAGGCTTAAAAAAAAAATTGGCTGTAATGTCATAAGCAGTGAGTTTTATCTCAACACTGTAGAAAAGTCACCAGATTCAAAGTAGGCAGAGAACAAACAATAGAGAACTTAGACATCCCAACATGTTAAATCAATAGTTGCATGTTTTTTTAGAGAATTCAAATAATGTCCATTTCAGCTCTGAATTTTCCTTAATGTAATTTGCCCATCAGTTTAAAAATATTCACAAGAATAGGTCATAATATGTAGCTGGCTAGAGTCCCAGAAAATTTGGCATACTTTAATGTTTGAGAATCACATTCCATTTCTTATTAATCTCTAGAGAGCAAAGAAAATCCTATCGATTCTGTCAGAGAATGTCAGCGGTTTGGACCAATGTTTTAGATCATGGCAACTGCCCTAGTGGCTTTTAATTAGCCATCTTGTACCCACCATTTAGGATGTTTATTTTTGCTGTCAGATTTTCAGAACAAAGCAAAGGAAAAGTGCCAAATCACAGATGCATGTCACCAAAATGAAATCAAGAGTGTTCACAAAACTGTTAACCCAGGTGTGCAGATCAAGCAATATATTAGGTGCACAGGAAGAACCAAAAGTAAATTCACCAGAAAAGACATGCCTCAGACAGAATGTAAATTCTTTGGAAACCAGAGTGCTCAACCCCAACAGACACTTGCCTTTATACCAGAAAAGACAGTCTTTTAACATCCCAGGAGGGATGCGAAGTCCTTCATTTAAGGCAGCCTTATAACAAAACCAATTCCCGAATAATTTTGAAAAGCCTCTGCCAAAAAGAAAGAGGCTTGGCCTGAGAGAAGACCCACCAGGACGGAAAAGGCAAACTGTGGAAGCGGAGAGCTCAAAGTGCTCAAGTGATCACTGCACGCTGGTGCCAAGAATTGCCAACTCTGTCCAAAAGTGATTCTACTCCAGGTCCTGCTTCTTGATACCACTTCTGTCATCCCAAATAACAAAGAGAGAGGCTTTCTAAAAGAAAAAGATATTGATTCAGGAATAACAATAATAATAATTCCCACTGCATTGCAATGGAAATATGTATGCCATAGTAAACTACGTGCCTATTCAGGGAGGTAAAGGAAGACAAAAAGTTTTAAAGGAAAACTGAGGAGAATTACGTAACTGTTTTGAAATCATTATCCTTGGCTACAAAGGTCAATAACAAGGGTGACACTAATCTGAGGTTGGGCAGGTAATTGCTGGGAAGATGTCCTGACAGAGGTATTTTTTTTGTCTGTAAAGTTGCAACAGCCTTTGTGCAAGGTGTTGTTTTTGTAATCTTTTGTGATAGCTTTTGTTATCAAGTATACAGTGTGAGATCTCTCTCTTCATAGTGTTCTCAGCTTTATTTGTCAAAGATTTTTGTTTTTGTTTTTTAAAAAAACACAAATGACTCCATTTTGATTCTGACAATCTTCAGAAGTTCTTGCTCATGATAGTTCAACAGGCAAAGCAAGAAGCTTGCTAGCAGCTCTTACCTTGGATTTAGAGAAGGAAAAATTAATACTAATGAGTTATAAGATGCTAACTAAAATGGTTATGATAGGTAGGCACAGAAAGTAGGCTAAAGAGGAAAGCTTTCTGATACCACCGCACTGAGCTTACCTTGTTTCTTTGCATGCCCTACAGCAACAAGCAATCAAATGTTTACTTTTTGCTCTTGTTGATGTATAGATTGACGTTTGGGAAAAAGCTTCTCTGAATTATTCATCAGAATGAACTTTGAGATGATAAATGAAGATAGCGATCAAGCAAAGTCTGATGGATGGTAAAAAAAAAAAAATTTAAAGACAGCAGTTATAGGCTAATAGTCAACCTTAGCGGTACAGTTAAAAAAAAAAAAAACCTGTAAAATTATAATGACCTATCCTTTTAAAAAAAATTAGCTATTCTGTATCTTACCAAATTCAAAAAAAGATTTGAAGTAGTTTATAATAAAAATATAGGTAGCATCAGACAAGTATAATGAGACCAAACTACTGATCAAAAAATAGGGCAGGGCATTATGGCTCACGCCTGTAATCCTAGCACCTTGGGAGGCCAAGGTGGGAGGATCACTTGAGGTCAGACGTTCGAGACCAGCCTCAGTAACAGTGAGACCAGTCTCTACTAAAAATAAAAAGAAATTATTTCATCTCAGATAGAGACAAAATAAATACATAAATAAATTAGCTGGACAAGTAAAAATAGAAAAAATTAGCTGTGTGTGGTGGCGCATGCCTGTATAGTCCCAGCTACTTGGGAGGCCAAGGCAGGAGGATCGCTTGAGCCCAAGAATTTGAGGTTGCCACGAGCTAGGCTGACACCACGGCACTCCAGCCCAGGAACAGAGTGAGACTCTGTCTAAAAAAAAGGAGCAGGAACAAATACGTAAGGGCCAATGGAAGAAAAAACTAGAATTCTAAGATCTGAGGAACACTATAGTAATTAAATCCCAAACCTGGTCTTGAGCTTCCTAGTAGCCAGTGATGAGGGAATAATGGATTTATGTAGTTATGTAGTTCTCATTGCCTAGAAGGGGCATAGCCAAAAGGGAACAAATTCATTTAGTCCCAATCTCTGAAAATAAGTTGAGATATTTTATTAAAAGGGGCATTTAGTAATATAGTGAAAAAATCCTGATAGCCCATTGACAAAACATGCAGCCATGTTCCCTGTGTATGTGAACTATAATCTACTTTGCGTAACATTATGGAGACACAGACGGCTGCACCACGCCACATTAACACAAATTAGTCCCCGGTAATCAGAATCCTGGCTTCCCCAGGTAACTAGAACATGGCTTCCAAATTCCAACTTGAGGCTAACAATTTCCAGATTAATGAGAAGATCTGTCACAAAGAATTTTAGTTTGTAACACTGAACTATCCTTGGGCTGGGTGCTATGATTTAGTTTGATTATCTGTGTCATCTACCAGTTCTTCTTTAGGTCATTTTGGACCTTTCTTTGCAGCCTCCTAACTCCTTGTTCTCTGCACAGCCTTATTAAATGCCAGGGTTTGCTAGGGCTCTTGTTCTCTTCATCCTCTGTTTGGTTTCATCTGCTCATGGCTTCACCTACTGCTTGTTTTCTGATAACTCCCAAATTTATTTTTCTGGCTTATACTCTCTCCCAAGCTTCAGATTCATGAGACATCGGGAGAAGTGCCTCAAACTCCACATATCCAAAGCATCTTTCTTCCAACCAAATCTAGAAACTTAGAAGTCCTCCAGAGTTACCATGTCCTGCAAAGTCTACTGGGAATGGGTACATTTTCTCAGGCCACACTTAGGGAATATACAAAGAATATAATTTCTTTCTTTCTCCTTTTAAAAAATCCACTGCTAAGAGTCATATAAAGAATTTCATTCTTCCAAATTTTGTTCTAAACAACATTTATTCTGCTTGGCAGCAGCAACATTCTATCTGTCAATTCAAGATACATAGCCAATTTAGGGTTTCCCTTTCACCACCTGCCTTTTACCACTGACATGTCCCATGTCAGTGCCCAAGTACTGGGGTCTGGAGAGTGGTAGTTTTGGTTCTTGATCCACCCCAAGCCATGCTGGTATTTGCTGAGACAGCTGAGCTCCCTCTGGCCCTGGTCCCTGGCACCTTTCTCCACCAGCATCTACTGAGATGTGCATCTGGTCTTTGGTCCCAGATCCACCCAGGTGACCCTGTGTCGCCCTAATCCGTACCTCTGTCCAGATGCAGTGGCTCTTTTGTCAACTACTATACCTACTGAGGAGGGTGGAACAGGGAAACTTCTGGATGCTTTCCTGTGCCACCCTTGGGCCCAAGAAGTATGCTGGGGCTCTCAGACTATAACACCATTGTCATTGCAACTCAGTGGCTGCTGCATCATCCTGGCCCAGGGAAATTCTTCTGTAGGTCAAACCTGGAACCTAAAGCATGAGTGTCCTCTGTTCTTTGATCCCCAATCCTGTCCGAGGGTTCACTTATTTACCACCCAAACTCCCATCTGCGGCTGATATATTGGGGGAGTAGGCTGCGCTCAGGGCCCCTCCTTAGTTATATTTGCCACCCTCTCCTAACTTTGTTTTCCTTTGACTCTTCTTTCTCATCACACGAGGAGTGTCATTTTTAAGTCTCATTTGAGGTGGGAAACTCAAAAGTAGAGAATTGACTCTTTCATCGCTGTAGTAACAACCCAATCCTGAGAGCCAAGGGAGTAGAATATGTTTGTCATTGCCTGAATTGGGGGTAGCAAGGAGAGAAAAGAAGAATAAATGCCAAGGAAAAAGCAGAAATTCAAAATTCAAAATATCCTATCACATACCTCTTCAATATCTCTCATATTTTATTTTGCATCATTTCCCGTTTTTTCTGTCTCTTACTTGGATTGCTACAATTAAAAAAAAAAAAGTTTTCCTGAATCCTGAACCTGGTCTTCCATAACCTTTCTTTTAGCCATTTTTGACACTGTAGCCAGAGTGATTTACTTTCTCTAAAATGTACATCTGGTCATGTTACTTCTCCTCCTCAAAGGTTTCAGTGGTTTCCCGTTGCCTTCGGAAAAGTCAGAACTGCTGAGGACAGGAGACAAAGTCCATAGTCTACAATCTGTACACCTGGTCTTCTCTGGTGCCCCAAGCTCAACCACCAATCAGCCCAGCCAGGGTGTTAGGGCTGTGAATTTGAACGTGTGGCTTGCTTTCCCCCATCACTCCAATACTCAAAGCAAACATCTATTATTCATCCTTTGTATCTCAGCTCAAATGTTACACCTTCTCGATGATATTAGCTAATTATCTCCTATGTATATTTCTTTCATAACAGTGTTGATGTCTGACTGCCTCTTGGTCAACATGTGTGCTTCCTTCACTAGACTACAGGCTTCTGGGGGTAAGACTGTGTCTTCTCATCTTTGCATTCCCAGTCCCTAGTGACTCTACAGGTACTCACAAGATGTTTGACTGAATCAATAGCCAACTGGCAGGGGATGCTACCAGAAGCAAAGCCACACATCAGGTGACAAATGGCTCCTGACATAGAGGGATACATTGTCTGGATATATTAGAGTTCAAGCATTTCTCTATTCCTTTTTTCCTTTCTATTCTACCCATTTCTTTCCCACTTTGAAGGCTATAAAGCACAGCAGTTTGGGTTTTAAACTGTCCTACATACGTTGGTGGTCCCCCAGGTATCCCCAGATGGTTGCACTGTACAACAGCTGACAGACCAAGTCACAAACAAAAATTAAAATTTACATGTAGTATCCTCTCTTTTCTAAGGCAGTAAGCATGTTCAGTTATTCAACACATTTATTGAGCAATTACTATGTCCAAAGCATGTTGCTAGATGTTGCTTATAGTAAAATTTAGAAAGATTTCCATGAAGGCTAGTTGAAACAGTTTTTGTTTTCTTTCAGTTTTAGCGTTCATCCAGAGTTCATTCTCCCCAATAACCAAAGATATAAAAAGCACCATGGAACATTTGATAACTCAGTACTAATTAATCCTAAATACCCTTAAAATTTAACAAGTAGCCTCAGGGATGCAGGATAAAAAAGAAAAAAATATGGAAACATTTAAATAAACCATATATAGCCATAAAATGGTGTACTCTGAAGGAGTTAAAAGGAATAAGGTAGACCTTTATGTACTAACTTGGACAGATCTTCCAAAAAGATTTTAAAAAGCAAACTGTAGAACATACCATATAATAAAATTTATATACTTCTTGCCTCCCAAAACTAGATATTTCTATAAGCACACACGTATGTATAAATGCATATTAAATTATGAAATTATTTCACATTGGTGAAATAATGATGAAATTATTAAACAGTGGTGGCGCATGCCTGTAGCCCTAGCTACTTGGGAGGCTGAGGCGGAAGGATTACTTAAGCCCAGGAATTAGAGGTTACAGTGAGCTGTGATCAAGCCACTGCACTCCAGCCTGGGCAACAGGAGACCCTGTCTCCAAGGAAAAAAAGAGTGCTGAAAGGACATATGTTAATCAGGCTATAGTAATAATGTCTAAGGATAGAACTGAGAAGTCAACAGTGACTTTTGCTTTATCTATACTAAAACACAAAAAGAAATCACACACGAACCACTTGTATAGTTAAAAATAAACCTATTTTTTTCCTAAAAGAAGAAGGAGAGACACAGGGAAAAATTCAAACACAATACCATTGTGATATGGAGAACAATCCATTTGATTCTTCTCATTAAGTGATGGGTTGCTAAATATTGCAAATTGATAAACTTTTGTACCTGACTTCATAAAATATCTGCAAGTCATAGTTCAGGCATGATGGAGTGGGAGAGGCATAGAGAAGGGAGATCTGGATTTTACTTCTGGTTCTGCCTCTTACTTGGCCAATCACTTTACCTCAGACTCCCTGTCTATAAAATGGGAAAAACAGCAATAGGTCACGAAATTATTGCAAAAACTGTTGTGAGATGGTGTAGTTGGCCATGTGCCATAGCCTATGGAGTTTTATGTTTTATGTATAATGCTGACTTATTTATTTTTTTCAGAGACAGGGTCTCACTCTGTTGTCCAGGCTGGAGTGCAGTGGCGTGATCATAGCTCACCAAAGCCTCAAACTTCTGGGCTCAAGCGATCCTCCTGCCTCAGCCACTACAGTTTCATGCCACTCGACTCAGTTAATTTTTAAATTTTTTGTAGAGATGGGTTTCACTATGTTGCCCAGGCTGGTCTTGAATTCCTGGCCTCAAGTGATCCTTCTGCCTTGGCCTCCCAAAGTGCTAGGATTAAAAGTGTGAGCCACCACACCCAGCCAAAACTGAGATTTTAATGCACAGAATGTACTCTAAAATAAAGGCTCTGCCAAAGCAGACTGAGATTAATCACTAAATAGAAAATTATGAAAAAAAGGTGGTTTAAAAGTTAGAGTTTATTAGACAATTCACAAGTGATTTGCAAATTTTATGGGTTATTTGGAGCCAATTTTGAATATCGATAGCTCCTTTTATCTTCCTGGAACATCAAACATGTTTGATTTATTGCCCAAGTAGTGCAAGTCATTCTACTCAAGGAATTCAAACTGATTTCAGACGAGATCAGAAGCGTTCAGGATGGTATGGCCGTAGACTCAAACTGATTTCAACTGTAACTTAAACTAGAAATAAAAATAATATACCATACAGCGGTCTTAAACTAAATACAAAGCGTTTTTTGGTTATCATTTGAGATAATTTCTACAGAGATAGTTTGTATGCAGTTATCTGTTTATGAACCAATATGAAAAAAGAGTCAGGATCATTTAAATAGCAGAAATGATAACTCTCTAAATGCTCTACAGCAATGCAAACTCAAAATTACCTGGTATCAGTGACACATTCAGTATCAAAATAACACATTTAAAGAGATACATATGATATACATACTTAAGCCTCTAGAACTGGAGTATGAGGAGAGGCACATAAGCCACAGAGACAGTGGAGCTGGTTAACTTCTTATTGGCTGCAGCCCCTATACCCCTCTTTTAAAAATGACAACTACATGGAAGTCCAGCATATTAACAGAAAGAATGGGATATAAAATTTAACCAATCAATATGAAAAATGAAAGTATTTTCATAAACATTTCAGACTGGGTTTATAGAAGACAGAAGTTATCTTATGTAGACCTTATTTCTTTTCAGTTGTACAACATTGCGAAAGTCCTGATTCACACCGAGAAATGGTAGCAGTTCTTTAACAGCTCACCTTGAAATACCAGGAAGCTTTCATTTTACCAGAGATGGCCTCATTATGGCGTCTGCACAAAAAACAGTTAACCTGGCACTGATGTTTGCTAGATTTCAATGTTTTAAAATGTTATAAGCCACATATTTGAGTTTGTTGGCTTTTAAGTTAAAATACATCTTAAAAGCAAATATTAATGAAGGATCTCTACAGAACACAGTTTGAATACCATCACCTTGAGACACGAGTTGATTTGTTGGTGTTTTTGTGAGAAATGCGGCTTTCTGAAACTCCACACGAGGCTCCCCTGAGTCCCCACTCTTCTGGTTGTCCACCCATCCCTCGTGGCCATTCTTCTTTCACAAGCTCTTGTCCTGTACCTGGCCCAAGGTGACATTTTCACCCTGCATTCTATCCATTTCTCATGCCCTCAGTTACCATTACATATAGTGACAACTCCCAAATATCTATCTCCAGCTCATATTTCTCTCTCAAGCTCCATCTAGACCCACAGCTCCACTTGAATATCCTACAAGTATGTAAAACTCAAAACAGAACTCACCATTCATATTCCTTTGGCTCTGCCCCCTCACTCCCACCCAAACTAAGCTTCTCTCCTCCCTCAAATTAACTTAGTAAATGGGGTTGTTCACCTGATTGTCCAACTCAAGAGATCTAGAAGTCATCCTGCATTCCTCTTTTCTTTTTTTCATGTCTTCTTCTTCTTTTTTTAAGAGATGGGGGTCTTGCTATGTAGTGTCTATTCTCAGGTGCAAAGTGCACTAGAGCTTCAGACTCCTGGCCTCAAGCAATCTCTCATCCCTGCCTCCCAAGTAACTGGGATTACAGGTGCATGCCACTGTGCCCAGCTTCCTCTCTTTTCCTTGCCATTTAAATCAGTCAAGAAGTCCTACTGATTCCATTTCCTAAATATTTTCTGAATCCATTTCATCTTTTCTGTCCTCATCACCACTGCCTTAAGGCAGCCTCTCAAAAAGGATTGTGATTTGCATAGCTGCCTGATTTACAAAACATATTTTTTATTACATCATTTCTTTGCAAAAAGAAATCCCTCAATGTCCCTCAGAATGAAACCCAAATCTTTCATATGACTTAGGGTCCTTTCTGCTTTCCCTTTGCCTTCTTCTCCATGCCCACCTTTGCCGTGCTCTTCCCCGACATCCTATGCTTCAGCTGTTCTGACCCATTTTCATTTTATAAATGTCCCAATGCTTATACCCCTCTGAGCCTTTGCGCAAGACATACTCTCTGCAACCCTCTCTGACCCCTTCTTTAACTAGCTAGCTCCTGCACCTCCATCAAGACTCAGGCAGGTATCACATACATCTCCTCTGGGAAAGATTTTCCAATCCCTCTTCCCTCCGGGCTTCCCTGCGCTAGTGCCTCCTTTATCACAGAACTTGTGCACTGGGAAGTAACCAAATTGTGAGTTTCTCTCCATATTCTCTATTCCAAATGGGGCCTGGGATATAGCAGGTGCTCAATAAATGTTTCAGTGAAGACTTAATAAAAGACATGACTTGGAAGCCAATGAGTCAAATACAGGTCTATCAACAAAACACTCACCCGAGACTATTTTCCCTGTGAACTGGCACTTTGTTCTATAAATCTTTTAAGTTTACTCCATTCAAACCCAATCCTTTGGTGGTTTCTCAAAAAGTTAAACAGAATTACCATACATTCCAGCAATCCTACTCCTAGGTATATAACCAAAAGAATGGAAAGTAGGGACTCAAAACAGATACTATATACAAATGTTAGCATTATTCACAACAGCCAAATGATGGAAATGACCGAAGTGTCCATCAACAGATGACTGGATAAACAAAATATCTTATTTAATATACCACAAAATGAAAAATTACTCAGCCTTAAAAAGGAAGGAAATTCTGATATGTGCAACATGGATAATCTTGAAAATATTATGCTAAGTGAAAAAGATAGATACAAAAATACAAATATGATTCCACATATATAAAGTACTTACAATGGCCAAGTCCACAGAGGCATAAAGTAGAACAGAAGTTACCAGGGGCTTGGTGGGAGGGCCCGGGGTGGGGGAGGAATGGGTTATTATTAAATGGGTACAGAGTTTCTGTTTGGGTTGATGAAAAGTTCTGAAAATGGATAGTGGTAATGATTACATAACATTGTGAATGCACTTAAATTGTACACTTAAAATGGTTAAAATGGTAAATTTTATGTTATGTATAATTTATCATAATAAAAATGTTGATAATTTGATACATGAAAAAATCTAATTCTGGAGGGTTTTTTTCCTTTTTTCTTTTTGAGACAGGGTCTTGCTTTGTAGCCTGGGGCTGGAGTGCAGTGGTGTCATGATAGCTCAGCTTCCCAAGTAGCTGGGACTATAGGCACATGCCATCACGTCAGCTAATTTTTCTATTTTTTTGTATAGATGGAGCCTCTCTCAAGACTGTTCTTAAACTCCTGGCCTCAAGTGATCCTCCTGCCTTGGCCTCCCAAAGTGCTAGGATTACAGGCATGAGCCACCATGTCTAGCCTGGGTTTTTTAAATTAAATCCCCTATCCCTAGCTTAGCACAATGCAGGTACTTCTATAATTATTCACTGTCTCTTCTGACTGGGAAACATACAAAGTGTTTTCACCCTGATCTCTAGTATCATCCATCTAAAGATCCTAGAGCTATGTGTTACTTCTGCAACTGATTTAATAATTAGAGCAACGTGGAAAGGCTTTTAACTTCTTTGGAACCAGAATTGATCACAAAGTCGCCCAGTACCGACTGTAAAACCCACATCCTGTTGAACTCCTGATTAGTGTTGGGGTATGAGTTTTACAGATTTATGAGTTTCACTAGGAAATTTAAGAGAGGAGCTGCTTTCCCAACGTCTTTTATAGTTTGCTACTTAAATTTTATAGATTAAAATTCTACATGTGAAGAATTACTTACTTTTGTTGGATTACTGGAAGTCTGTAAGTTTAAAATAAATTGGGACCAAATCACACTGCATAAATATGACACCTGCAAAGAAGATATGATTTATAACTGCATGGTAACAAGCACTTTATAAACACCAAAGAAGGCTTGAAGGAAGACGTTCGAGAAGAGTGAATATGAAATGTTTAGTTAACAAGTCCCCTAACCTGGGGACTTGTTAGGCAAAGCAGACAAGCTAGAAGGAAAAACTGTACCAGAAATATGAGCAAGACCTTTACCTTCTTACTGCTGCACCAGACTGATAATCGTGGGAACAGAATAGGTGCAATCATCTGAGCCTTTCCCCTTCCTTGTCTCCCTCCTCTCCCAAAGGAACACCAGGGCTGGTATACGTAGAAATAAAAAATCAAGCAATTAGTACAGTGCCTATAACACAGCAGACATTCCACAAATACTCCTTGCTGTTCCATTTCATACAGAAGTTGTAGGGAAAGCATTTGCTTCAAGCATGTCCACTTTCTAGCCATGTTTCCCGAGACTGTCATTCTTATAAAGTAAGGTAGAACAAGCAAGTCAGACATATCCATAAGCCATTTGGTTGTGACTATGTAATTGTTTATATAGTTAAGTTATAATACACAGATAACAAGAAAAACATCATGAATGTTAATAGAAAAAATATTCACAAGACATTTTTCTGTGCTATAGAAATGGCCTTAATTTTACATTTCTTAGGCATCTATTATTAATACCTTCATTTGGCATTATTAGGAAAAAGCAGAGTAATATTTCTATCCTTGGGTGTATCTGACATGAAAATAACTGACAAAAGTAGGTCAGAATCCCACAGAGTGGTAAGTTCTGAATGTTAGGTGTCTTATATTAAGTTATAAATCCTGATAAGACAAGTGACAGGGTCCTCTGAAAGTCTGAAATTCATTAGGGCAATCCCAATTTGTTTAGTTAAAAGCAGCAACAAGGTAGGAAGCAGCTAGGGGTGCATATGTGTTTCTGGCTATCCCAGTATGCCTTAGGTAAAAACTGAAGGCAGCATGTTCCTATTCATTTGCAAGGTCTGCTTTCACAAAAAAAAATCCTTTTCCCACCCCGACTCCTGGTATCCTCTGGAATGTGTCCTTTATTCGAAAGGATAGAAGAATCCTTATGGAGATCAGAGAATTGACTAGAAGCCAACTAAGAGTTTGTGACCTTCTTTCTATTGTAGCACAGATGCAATTTCTCTCCCTGGGTCACGTTTTTTGGCAAAAATGACTTAAAAATGTGTTTTTTCTATCTAATACACTAAGCAGAAATCACTAGGAAGTGTAGTGCTGACTGAGTTTTTGAGTTTTCTGGGATAAAATTATTAGCTATTTCAGTTGGTAATTATTTAAAAAAAAAGCAAAATACTTCTTTAATTCAATAACTATGCTTGTATTTATGTGACATCTATGTATTGGTTTCCCATAAAGAAAAACTGTTGTAAAAAATTTAAGGTCCAATTTAAAATAAATATTATGAAAAAATACACTTTCACAATTTAGAGTAAGGTGATTGATATATTTGTTTCCTTTCTAAATTATCCTTTTAGTAATTTCTATAATATTCTTTCACATAAAAATTTCTTCTCAACAAATACTTATTCCTACTAAAGTTACAGCACAGTGTCCTGTTGAGAAATTTTTAAAAACTGTCAATCTCAACTTCTTACCTGAAAGTTTTCCTCTTTTAAGCTTTTATATAAATGAATTCACCTCATGAATGATAATGGAACAATGCTATACATTCAGGAGGCAAAAATTCAAGGAAGATAATTTCATGACTTCAAGCATAGAATTTCAGGATGTTAAAATCATTTGATATCAAACCGGAGGATTAAAAAATCAGCAACAAACTACTGTCACCCAACAAACTTTCCCCCTCGCCTGCCGCCTATTCCAGTACTGACAGAAAATCAGGACCCCCAACAGGAAAGCTGCTGAAGTGCATACTTAAGAGTTAAATAAAAACATGGAAGACCGCAGCACACGTTAATGAATAAATTTAATTTAAACAGGGCAAAGAAATGAGCTTTAAAAGAGGGTAGTGGCAGCAGCTAAATTTTGAGTGCCCCTTTTAGTTCCACCTGGGGAAAGAAAGTGTTAAGTTTTTCCTCCAACTGCTTCCAAACAGTTCAATGACAGCAAAACAGCCAGCGTATGATGGTGCTGGAGGTCTTCTACAGGGACAAGGTGGGATGCAACTTCGTGAGTATTTTTTAGTCTGCAGAGAGAAAGGAGGAGAGAAGGGTGGGGAGGAGAGAGAAAGAGAGAAGAAGAGAAAGAAACAAAAACTAATTTTCCAGGCAGGGAAATACTTATAAAACCTTTTATGTCAAAGTTAGGATTTCACAACATAACATACTAATGCAAAATCCAGTAGCACCTGTAAGATTTAAGTAAATGCTGTCATCACTTAAATGCTTTTAAGTATTTGTAAAAGACTGGAAGGAAAAAAAGATAAAGTACATTCTCCAGAGACCAACAAATGTATTTCAAAATAAAAACTGTATTTTTGTTTTTCTTTTTTTTTTTTTTTCAGTTTTGGTTTTTGTACAAGGATTCATAGTTCTCATAGAATAACTTCTACACAATGGGATCAACCTTTGCTCTCCTTCATGTCACTTCAAGTCCACATGTTCAGGCTACAGTCCCCAACACTGTTTTCTGACAAATATATTACCACAGTTTCATCTAAATATAGATACATTATATAATACTTGTCTCTGGGAAAATCAAATTTTAATATGCAAACGTTTATTTATATAATACAGAAAGGGAAAAAACTACAGTAGGCACACAATCTAATTATGACTTGTAGATGATGATTTCTAGATATTTTCCTACTATAAATGAATGTTTAAAATAGTCTAAAGAGTTTATTTATATGTGCACTTGTGTCCACCTTATCCCATATACTGTACATGTCTATTGACAATCTGGGAATTTAAAGGTGCAGCCCTCAAGAAATTGTTAAGTCACTAAAAAAAGAAACAATTAGGCTCTATTGGACAAGGAAAACACTCACAAAATTTCCAATTTTAAATTTCATATCAGTAGGAAAATATTAAAAATAATTTTCTGTATATACATATGGGTATATGTATATATTGAATTACACATATGTCTCACATTATCAATACAAGTGGAGACATTTTGGTGAGTTATTTTCCCATTAAATGACCACTGTGTCAAAATTTAAAAATATTTTATTACATCATTAAAATAATTCACTTATCATTTCAACAGCTTACACTGTTCTTTAAAATTTTTTTTAACTCTTCATAACTAAATTCCCTGATCCCTAGTGTTAAATCCCCTATTTAAATTAAAACCTGGTGCTCATTGTTACTCAGAAACTGATGGATAAAATCACATCTACTTCAAAATTCCATCAATCAAATAAATTTACCTGATTTATCAGAGAAATATCTCAGCTCTGAGCATGTGTATCTCTATTATTCTCCCTATAATAAACAGGTGAGGAAAATATCCTAAAATAGATGGAGGTAACTTACATGATGTTATAGCACATATAATACATGATGATTAAGTGTCTGTTATAAACTTTTCAGAAACATCTGAAAACTCACTTTAGAAACTAACTTTAAAAACAAATCATTTATTTTTCACTCTCATATAAATTAATATGTATGTATTTACATACATATACATGTAAAACAAAATTGTCTAGTGTTGAGTAGCTGTTTATGAGTGAAAAAATGGCTACAAATGGATTCATTAGCTTAATTTTGTACTTAACAATTCAATCATTTTGGGGTACAAACAAAAAGTCAGTGCATTTATAGACTCCATAGAGTCAGATACTCAAGCATACACTTTAAAAAAGACCCTCCTCAACATCACAGGCATAGTACAGCAAGAATATATGTACTCTGATGCAATTCCTACTCCATAAGCAGACTAGACAGCACTCGGCTTACTTTTAAAATAGCTTCGTAAAAGAAATATATCATATAAAGAAATGCATGTTTGCTAAAAGTCTTTTAAAATTACATCAAAACAACATTAAAACCTGTTCACTGAGAAGAGCCTATTGAATTTAATTCCTGTTTTGAAATGCCTAGTTAACAGTTCAGAATATTGCCTTGTAAGGTTTGAGTAAAGATGTGATTGATGTGAAGACCCAGACAGAGCACACGACTCCATCTCCATCTGCCACCATCACAATTCAGATATAGTCCTCTGATCCGCTGTTTGATGTAAATGGATCCTCTTTAAAATAGCTATACACCTTAAAATTATCAATAATAAACAGTTCCCCAATAACCATTAGTATTCATATATTGAAATGCATTGATCATTCAGAAAAAATTTCTTGCAAAATATATAAATAAATGTAACTGCATATTCTGTAAATATACTTAACATTGCTAGACCAGACCGTCAATGACGGGCTGCTGTATTTCAGTACTGTGTGTCAAATTTATTAGAAATTTAAAAAGAAAAATTTCTGAGGGACTCAGCTGCCTTCATTAATTGGCTTTAAAATGTATAATAAAATGGGAGACAGTATCTTCTCATAAATACATGGAATCAATATGGAAAAGTAAACTATACAACAGACAAGATTAGAGAACACCAGAGTGTACTAGAATAGTCACCAGAGTGAAATATCTTCCAGCACAAAAAAAAGGGAAGAACTCTATACACCCAGTTATAGTATATTTCAATTAAAGATGCGGCTCTCTCTCACTCCTGGCAAGAATTAATTGGTAATGGCACTGCTTTGCAGCAGTGCAAAAATATCCTGAGAAATTATTCAGATTACAACAAAAGACAGGGCTTTCGTCACTAAGTTTCTGCACAAAACACAGCTCTAGATATCATAAATAAATTAATTTAAAAAGCAGATAATCTTCACTGTGTTGAACACAAAAAGGGGATGTGACCCAGACATTTTTAATTCTCCCATTGGCTAATATCAGAAAAAAGGATTGCATTAAGTGTCTATTTATAACTTTCTAGTTAACTATGGCCAATAATATACATGGAGGTAATTTGTAGTTCAAGTTTTTCATCTCATTTTATCCCCAACTAGCTACAAGCTGAATTCTAAAATTTACACTGAAATATACAATTCCAATTTTCAAAAGATCCTCCTCCTGGAGGAGTGATATTCAAATTTTTTGTGCAATCTTGATGCAGAGCCCAAACAGTCCTATGAAGAGAGACAGTGTATCTTTTATCAATTGGCACTGAAATTTTACTTTCCTTAGCTGCATTCTAGTAGCTTGGCCAAGTTATCTCGTAATTCTGTTAGTTCAAATATTTTTCCATCCAGAATTTCTAAGAGTGTCTTCAGGTTACTGCGAAAAGCTTCTTGCTCATTCTGACTTTTCTCCAGACGTTGCTCTAAGTCAGACAGTTGTCCCTCCAGGTCTTTGTTCCGAATTTCTACTTCCTTCAGAAACAAAAGTATAATATATATATATATATGTATATATATGTCAATTCATCACTTAAAAACAATACAGCTGTTATTATTAATCTTATGGCAGGCAATGCAGTTTGACAATCAGGATGAGTTTTAGAATCTCAATTTAACACAATTTAAGGAGATTTCAAATTTGGCCATCTCAGAGATCCATGTGGTTTTACTGACTGGCTTGTTTATGAACCTATCTAACCACCCAACAAAAATCTAATGACTTTGTGCCAGGTAATACTCTAGGTACTTCAAATACCAAGAGAGGACTGAGACCCATTTTATGGATCATTTACATCTCATTTTTATTGCTGTTCACCTACTTTTCTGATTGTACAACTGTTAGCAATCTCAGGTTAAAGCAGGCAGAGGGGGGAAAAAAGAAAGTAACTTCTTTTCTTACTGGCAACTCTGGACAAAGATTTAGAGAAGAAAGCAACTCTCTGAAATGAGATTTTAGGATCCTCTGAGTATGATAATTAATTTTTGCCTTGCCTTAATATCAAATGAATGCATGTGTAGAGAATATAGCTCCAGTTGCTAAAAACTGTAGTGAAGAGATATAACTGTACATGTTACAGAATTATAAAGCTAACAGCTTCAGCATACTGTAAACCAAGAAAAGAAAAAAATGATAAAGGGAATCAAATGTTCATGTCAGAAAAAAAATTTTTAAAAACATGGTTTTGACACGGAAAACTCTACCATACTTAAAAATTATTTAGAAATTATCAGTTTTAAATAATGTTTCCAAGACAAAGTGAGTCTAAAAAGATAAAATGACAAAGTTGAACTAATGATTTAATTTTGGTTAAAACAATCAGACTGAGAAAAATGGCAGAAAGCCAACTGTTACACCTTAAATAAGCTACTCAGATAAGCAATGAATTGAAAGTTATATAACCTTCCTGAAAAACTCACTTTTACATTTAAAAGGAATTAAGTGACTGACACAAATTATATTCAAATACGTAAATTATATGGGACAATGAAAACATTTTGGTGTTAGTTATACAGCATGAATCAGCCTCAGAAAATAAAATGTTTCAAATGTTAATATGACATTTAAATGTACATCTCTAAATAAATTCTATTAAGTCTGAAGGACAGTGGAAATTTTGTTTTCATTGTATTATTGAAAGACAATCTGGTAAATGTTAAATGAAAAGAATAGAACATAAAGCTGCTCACTGAAACTGGGCAAAAATGTGTATGCACAAGGACAAACACTAGGAATTAATGTACAAATAGGAAATAAAAAATAGTTCTGCTGTTCAAATTATGGACTTTCTTTTTCCCACAATGTCCACAGAAATTAAACTTTCAAGGAAAAAAAATGGAAAATTGCCTTGAATACATTTAAGAAAGTAATAACTCTTAGTTTACATTGACAGAGATAAGAGCAAGGCTTAAGCAAGGATGCCACATATGAGTTGCAACAGCCTGAGAAAACATAAGAAAGGAATCAAATAGTTATAATAATTTATAAAGGAAGAATTTAAAGTATCCCAATCTAAATCTCAAAGTATTTACTGTTAGATGTTAACCAGGTATGTTTCTGATCTCTTCCCTTTGAATAATCTGCAAGGTAAAGATTAGTACCTTGAGAACAGAATCTGAAACCAATAAAATATTTATAAATTCAGAAGCCAAATACATGGAGGCTGCAAATTATGAGGGAGGAAACGGATCCTGAGATCAAATGCAAAAATTCCACTCATGACTGCACAGCATGCTCTCCTGCCTGCTTAAACAATAAGCTTAAGGATAGAATATTTCCAACTATAAAAATAGACCAAATGTCATTCACTTGCAAACACCCACTTCACCAGGCACCACCCAGTTTGCCCTCTAAAGCCTTCCTAAAAATGAAAGCCTCCCTTGTTTCTTTGCCAATCAATGAAACATACAAACATTTTCAATGGAAGCAAGCAAAACACAAAATTCCCTCAGCTAATAAAAGTGTGTTGTTCTCTCTAGAATGAATTTCCTACTCTAAGCCATCTCTGTTTGTAGGAATTTTACTAGCTAGATAACAAAAGGGATCTAATACAATGCTTATGGTGCTAGTCTATTTTTAGGCAGAGAGAATATGTTCCTAGAGCAAGAATAGACCTAGAGCACAGGAGCCAACAAGATGTAACTGAAGTTGTGGTTAGTGGCATTTCCCAACTTTCTGTCCATATTTTCCAACCGTCTCCTTTTTGCCTTTCATTCTCCCTGCAATCGTCTGCTCATAACCATTTTTCCCTACTATTTCCCACTTTTCCTCTACTGATGTAAGGTACATACCAGGGACACCCAGAGAGAGGCATGCTTCAGTGCTCACAAAAATACTGTAGGCTGGAACTGCTAACTTCCTTTTGAATGCTTTCAAAGGCAAAAACTGAAAGTATAAAATCCTACTGGGCAGAAAGTCATGCTCTGTATTTGTTATATATGGAGCCTAAAACACTAGAGCGATTAAAGGAAAATTAAACAGTTATGACCACTACCAATGGGACCAGATCAGCTTAATTTTCTATCAATTTAAAGCCTGCATCATTTAATCTAAATAAATGATACAGAAAAATTGTCTTTATTGACATCTGATTCACACTGTAAGCTCTTATGAGTAAGATATATTATAGCCCTATTAACTGTTCACCTTTATACATAATAGAAAATAGAAATCATCAAGACAAGTATTAATAACTCAACAGAAAAATGGGTAACCAACACACATATTTTGAAGAAGTTACTCAACAATTAGTTACTGAACATCTTCTAAGTACTAGGCATTGGGGATAAAGCAGTAAATACAACAAACAAGGTACCTGTTTAATAGAGCATACATTCTAAAAGGGAGACACTAGAAATAAACAGAACAGATTTCTGGGTAGCTGAATATGTGACTGTGTACACTGAAATCTACCAACCATCCTCCCAAAACTATATAAACAAGTATTTGGAATGAAACCAGGCAAATTCCATGACTTCAATGTAACCAGAAGACAGAGAACAATACAAACATAAATCAGCTGTTATTAGAAAATATAAGCACCAATTTCCCTTTGTAGAGGGACGGGAGCGTTGTGGGGGCCAATGTACTTAAGAGTGAAGAGAAGGACGAAAGGCCTAGGATTGAACTATGGTAAACTTAAGAGACAGGAAGACCACCATGAGTATCAAAATACTGAAAAAACTACCCCAGAGCAACAGAGCACACTACAGAAAGGAATTTCACAGTGTACACATGAAACTTGAGGAAGTAGTCTTAGAAAGGCAAAAGACACTGCTCAGGAGAAGAAGGTAAAAGGAAGAGAAAGGACTGTTTTGAAATAATATGGTAAAGAGAAAAAGAAGCAAGATACGGACATTTAAGATCTTGCATGACAAAAGAAAATTAAAATATTGTAGGGCACAATCTCTCTTCCCATTGTCTTTGCAAAAGAGAGTTTTAAAAGTATGTATGCATTTATCAACTGATTGACTGAAACAGGGTCTCACTCTATTGCCCAGGCTGGAGTGCAGTAGCGCTGTCTTAGTTCACTATAACCTCAAACTCCTGGGCTCAAGGAATCCTTCTGCCTCAGCCTCCCGAGTACCTAGGACTACAGGTGCACACCATCGGGTCTGCTAAAGGAAGGTGTTTTTGAACTAAGAATTTATAAACCATCCCAAACCACCATTCTACTCAAAAAATGCAAAGGTATAAGCAAACTTCATTTACCCAAACTATTAGAAGAAAATAGAAAATATTTAAAACATTTCAGTAGATGAAAATTAAAAATCCCCCCCAAACCAACTATTAAGCAGAAGAAAACTCTTAACAGAATACTCTACTCTGAATTAAATATTCTCAAACGAGCATTCCAAAAAAAGCTTGAATTAGATATTCAAAAACTATGAATAAAAATGGGCAAAAAACCCCCTAAAAAACAGGAAAATTGATGCAACCCATGAGAGAAACAGAAGAAAAAAGGCAAAATTATATCGGAAATGAAGAATGAGTTATAAAGGTCTCCAAGGAAAAATAGATTTGAATAGAAACTATTTTTAATTCAATTTTTACTTATTATTTTTAAAAAATCCCAGAGAATGAAAGTGAGATAAACTGGTTGAAACACAGAACAAGAAAAGACAATCCAATGACATACGATTAGAACTCTTGAAGAAGAAAAATAACATACTATAACAGAATATTTGTAACTTTTATACAAGAAAACCTCCTAGAAATAAAGGACATAATATTATCCAAACAAACACTGGGGCAAGGAAATGCCAAATGCTTTGCCTTAGGATGATGGGATTAGGATTGATTTTTTTAACCTGCTAAGTATATTTTTCCAACTTTTTCTAAATTTTGTACTATGAGCATATGTTACATTGATATTTAGAAATATCCAGATATTACCAAATATCAAAAACTTATAAATTAGAAAAACTATAATATTCTTAATTTACCCATAACTATGAATTTTCTATCCATATTCATACCTCTAATCCAACTCCATGTACTACAATTTCAGAAGTTCCTCTACTTTCCAAGGAATTTACTGATCCCAATTTTCTAGACTGAACTTATGAACAGAGGCTCAAGGCAGGTGGGACTTTGGATAAATAGGAGATGTGTAAGTGGGAAGGACCAGCCTGCAGAAGAGGAACTTTGTTTGAATTGGAAAAAACATGAGTTCTTTCTGTGGCATGGTCTTTTTAGAATTCATCCTCAGGTTTTCTGAAAGCTTCCAGGTAGGCTGTTTTTGATAATTATTTTTGATATTCAGTGAAAGAATGGGTATGAATTAATATTCAAAATTTCAGGTACCAGCTATAAAATTCAATTACTGCTCAATCAATGATAAAACACATTTAAAGTACCAACACAGAAGTCTGATATGAATAAATCTTGTCTTGGTTTCTCTTCATATGTGAGACAATGTAAATTTACACATACCGAAAGTATTTTTAAAAAAAATCATTAGGGATCACTTAGGTGTTTGTTGTTGAAGTGTGGTAATGTAGAAGGAACAGAGACTTTGGAATCAAATAAATCTAGGTTATATTACTTTTTAGCTAAGTGCCTTGATTAAACTTGTTAACACCTCTGAACTGCTGTCTTTTCTTTGAAAACGGGGATACCCCACCTGTTAATGTGAGAATTAGCGCTAACATATGGAAGTGCTTAGCATACACCTGAATAACAGCAAGCACTCAAAAACCAAAACAAACAAAAGACAAAACCAGACTAACCAGACTGAATTTCCCTCGGGTTATTCCAGCCTGGATTCCATGCTTCATATTTTAGTTCTACCCCAGAGTTTCTGAGCCTTGGCACTACTGACATTTTGAACTGGATACTCTGATGTTTAGCAGCATCCCTGGCTTTGCCTACTAGATGTCAGTTGCATACCACCCTCCCTAGGTGGTGAAAATAAAAAACATCTCCACGAATTGCTAAATATCCCAAGGCGCAAAACTGCCCCCAGGGCAGGCCAAAACAAATGATCTCTTTTTGCCCAGATTGCTGAAAGCCAACGATGGGAATGGAAGAAGGAAATATTTCATTTTATATAAGGAACCTGTTTTCTTTATGAAGGGTCTCTATTATAGTTCAGTGGCCAAAGACACAGGCTTTAGAATTTGACTGTCACCATTTAGATATAGGTTGGATAAGTTAACCTCTTCAAGCCTCAGTTTCTTCATTTGGGTTATTAGGACTGTTACATGGATTAAATGTATAATAAAAGTAAAGTGCTTAGCCCAGTGTATGCTACATAGCAAACACTCAATACATGCTGGCCAGTCTTTTTATAATCTAGGTCCTCTTTTCAATCAGGGCTATCAGGTTCCTCTTATTATGCCTTATTCCAAATTCCTCACTCTATACACATACTTATTCTACTCCAAAATGGTCCTAACCCTTCTTTATTGTGGCAGCTAACCATGAGAGTGTAAGAAAACTACCTGAGCTGGCAGGAGATTTTGATAATGAATTGCAAAACATCTTTCCTTGCCATATCTGACTATCACTGATTCATGATGTTCATATGTAAATTAGAATCAGAAAGCATACTATTAATGCAGAAAAAAGTGAGTAAAATGAATTGGACTGAAGAAAGAAAAGGAACACTAACTTGTGTTCTATTAGGGCACAACTACTGCTGTAATTCATACATTAGTTCACTGTAAAAAAATGAGCAGAGTTTCTAAACTGAATGAAATCCATTTGAAAAATTTTCATTAAACCAGAGTATTTTTATGTTAAAAAATTTTTCCAAACTAATTTATTAAAAATTTTTAACTTACAAATGACCATCTATGATGATGATAAGCTACCTTAGAAAAGTTATCAAGTAGTTTTTGAAAAATCAAAGATGAGGCATGAATCAGAATTCCTAGACAAGAAAAATGACCAAAACCTATAAAATGGAGTCTCAGAAAAAAGATCATTACGTTGTGAAAAAATGTCTTTCTATGCAGAAATGAATAAAAAAAATTTATTATAGCTTACCTGTAGTTTCTGGGTCAAAGAATCCCTCTGCTCTTGTAGTTCTCTGGCATTATCAATTTCTTGTTTTAATCTTTCTATTTCCTAGAATAGGAAGAGCAATGTCTTTAACAACATTAAAACTAAATCAAGGAAAAGGAAGGCCGTATTTTTCCCTGAAATTATTGTCCCAGTTCTTCGAAAAAGATGACTTAAAAAATTCCTTTATACTGACTTTTAGAGGGATGAACTCATCTTTAATAGGTATGTTGTCTAGAACAGAATAATCTTAAGCAAGAAACAAGTCTAAACTTGGCATGTTTCGAATGGCACTGCTTAGAAACAACAATCTGAACATTTTAATGTTCAAAGCTTTGTGGATATAATTCTTTCCTAGGATAGTAAACCTTTTGACTGGAAACCAAAGAAAGCAACAGCTTATAGAAGTTATTTAACCTCTAATGGTTTTCTGTTGATTGTATAAATGCAACTCTCATACAGAAGGTAACAGGCAGTATCTCAGTCTGACTGCCTTATTATAGTTCATAACAACAGAAATAAGGTGGCGAGAATATGAACAAGGTTACTATGACTCAAGAAAAATTTCATCCTAAAAAAAAAAGCCCACAACCTTACTTTATTCCATCAAATACCTTTAAATTTGACACTGACTCATATTTTATAAACATATGTTAGCTAGACTACAGATGAGTGAAAAGTAGCAAATACCTCTTCCTTCACTTTGAGTGTCTCTTCCAGTTCTTGTATTGTCTGATTTAATTCTGTCTTATGGGTATGCACTGCATTTGCTTGGCTACTAACACATTCAAGCTCAGTCACCTAAAATTAAATGGGAACACAGGTTAAATTAAATGACAATTTCAAAGAGTTTCTTATTGAAGACATAACCCCCAATAAGTGAAAAATGAATTTAGAATCAATACACGAAAATAAATTTTGAGAAATATTAAGACACTCAGGGTGGAATGAATAGATTCTTTAAAGATATAACTTTAGAACAGGGGAAAAAGACCAAAGGAAATAATTATTTATACGGCTTGGTCATAGAAAGGTTAGGAAAGCTTAAATTAAGGGATTAATAACAGTAGAGAATCACAATAATGAAAGCCTTCTTTAAAAATTTCTTCTGAAAACATATTCAAGATCAGATATGGCCATCTGCCCTCCATCTGTAGCCTTTAAATTAAATATGGGTTCTGAAAACTGGCCTTGCAAAAGTGAGAATTTTTTCAAATACATTTCCAAAATGTAAGAGAATCTGGAAGAAAAGATAGGCTTAAAATACAACTTAAATCACTTGATACGAGAATGACTTCACATCAGTAGTGCCTCTTATGGATAAGATAACATTTTAGTCAATAAGAATTTACTGAGGGCCCAAAGAGCAATATAGCTTTTAAAGAGCACTTCATATTTTTTGAAAAACAGAGAAGGGTATTTTTCCTTGAAATTATATCATCCAAAAAATCGAGTCAAAATAGGCAGAAGTAAACATAAATACACCCCCACACCCCCGCCATCACAGCTCTTTACACACATCAGGCTCTCATAAATTTTCGTTGACTGGAATAAAGTAAATTCTAAGTAAATCCCTCTCCCTTGCCTTTTCCAAATATCTAATTACTCTCTACACTCTGTTACTGTACTCTCATCATTTTCTTCCTTTCTATTATGTACTAATAGCCTTGTACAGACCCTTATCACCCAGGCCTGAACAAAAGCAATGGCCTCCCAATGGACTTAATTAGAACTTTTGCCTATTTTTATCTATTCTGCAAATTGCTAACAGATTCGCCTTTTACTGTGTGACTCCCCTACTCAAAGCCTTTTAATGGCTATCTTTTTCACAATATCAAATCTAAACTCTCAGCTCCTCCATGTACTGGCCCCAACCTACTTAACTATCCTCATTGTCCAAGATACCCAGTGTGTACTTCCAATTCAAAGCAGGCAAAGAACAAACCATGTTCATGCCCATCTTGTTGATTTTACTAGAATGTCCCCACTTCCCTCTGAAAACCATTCAGATCCTACCAAACCCTCAACTCCTAGCTCAGCACATAACTTTCTCCAGAAAGCCTTTACTTATCTGCTCAAGCCCTCAAGGCTTTTCTGTCCTCTGGTTTACAAAACGGAGCATTTGTTCAAAAATCTTGGAAATGATTTCCTTATTATTTAATATATATTAGGTTTCTTTGTCTGGTTATATAATAAATTCCTTAATGGGAGTTCCAGTTCTGATAACAAGAGAGTACTTTTCCCATAGATAACAAACTGTGGGCAAAACATAAAAATCAATTGTTTGAAGCCCCTGGTGAGTAATCAGACTGGGCCAAAGACTGAAAGAAAGAGGTCACTTTAAGTGAAATATACATTTACCCATCTTTTTGCCTGAAGGCACTCTGCAGTATGGCTGTACTGCTCTATGAACTCAAGCAGAAAGCATAGTCTTATTTCTCTGAGGAGCTTGAGGATTTTGACACTCCTCAGAACCATTGAACAGCTCGAGGGAGTGGCAAAAAGCAGAAAGCTGTGGTGATACTCACTACAGAAAAGACAGTTGAAGTTCTAGTTCAGCCAACAGAGGACTTTGGTAAACACCTCAAGCTTTCCAGTGAAACTTCAGAAGGATTATGTCTTAGAGATAAGAATTTCCTAGGACTAAGTGATTTAGCTTACGATTAGAGCAAAATTGAAATAAACCAACCCCAACAAAGCATAAAGTCCATGACTCTACAAATTCAAGGTAATCCACAAGTAATTTAACTGCCTGCTGAAACAAGAAATCAACACTATTCAAAGATAACAGAATCCGACGCTACATCTCATTTACAAAGTCCAATACACAATCAAAAATGACCAGACATATGAAAAAATAGGAAAATGTAACTTGTAGTCAAGACAAAAATCTGTCTAAATAAGAGCTAAAATAACTTGTTGCCAGTATACTTGTAGCACAAAAAATGCCAAAGGAAATTATCCAGGCTGAAGGGAAATGATACCTGATGGAAATTCAAATTTAGAGAAAGGAAAGAACATTGGAAATTATAAATATGTGAGTAAATAAAAAGATTGTTTCTTTCTTTTCTTAAATTATTTGATATTCAATTGACTATATAAAGCAAAAATTCCTTAAAAGGCAGAGATTATATAATAAGGAGACATGATAGGTGCTTAATGGATATTTATTGGTTATGACTTAATGATTATGTCAGTTTTTTTTTTTTTTTTTTTTTAGCGCTCACCATCAGAAGAAAAGGTTTGTTTTTTTGTTGTGGTAAAAACATGTAACAAAATTTATCATTGTAATCATTTTTAAGTATACAGTTTTGTAGTGTTACGTATATTCAGCGTTGTGAAAGAGATCTATAGAATTCTTTTTTTTTTTTTTTTTTGAGACAGAGTCTGGCTCTGTTGCCTGGGCTAGAGTGCCGTGGTGTCAGCCTAGCTCACAGCAACCTCAAACCCCTGGGCTCAAGCGATCCTTCTGCCTCAGCCTCCCGAGTAGCTGGGACTACAGGCATGTGCCACCATGCCCAGCTAATTTTTTCAATATATTTTTAGTTGGCCAATTAATTTCTTTCTATTTTTAGTAGAGATGGAGTCTCACTCTTGCTCAGGCTGGTTTCGAACTCCTGACCTTAAGAGATCCTCCCACCTTGGCCTCCCAGAGTGCTAGTATTACAGGCCTCTAGAATTCTTTTATCTTGCAAAACTGAGGGTCTACACCCATTAAACCACTCTCTTAACCCTGCTGCACCCTCATAAGTTAATTTTTTGGCTTTTTTGGTTCTTTTTTAAATTTTATATGTTAATTTTTATACATAAGATAGAATGATATTTACTCAGGTTTCTAACTTTCCCTCCCGTTTCTATTCCATTTCTATCTTACTTTTCGTGTCATCCTGGTCCTATTACCTGAAATTGTGCTCTGTTACTAAGCCTATTCCCTATTGTTCACGGAGTTCATCTCTCTGGCATCTTTTTTAAAAAGAGAAATTAGTGGCATCTGCTTCCTGTTGGGTAAATGCATTTCTATGCTTTGAATTTGAAAAATTCTTTATAAGTAATTGGGCTTCTGATATTAATGACATTGGGATTTCTGGTTTTCTTTTTCTGCCCCAAATCTCTAATATTACTTTTTAATTTTTTTTTTTTTTTGAGACAGGGTCTCACTCTGTTGCACGAGCTAGAGTGCAGTGGCGTCATTATAATTCATTGCAACCTCAAACTCCTGGGCTCAAGCGATCCTCCTGCCTTAGCCTCCTGAGTAGCTGGGACTATAGGCATGTACCACCATGCCTGTCTAATTTTTCCATATTTTGTAGAGATAAAAATTAGACATTAGATTAGACAGCAAGATAGGGGTCTTGCTATCTTGCTCAGGTTGGTCTCAAACTCCTGGCCTTAGGCAGTCCTCCTGCCTTGGCCTCCCAAAGTGCTAGGATAACAGGTATGAGCCACCATGCCCTGCCTAATATTACTTTTATAAGTTTTCTACCTGTATTTTTAGGTTGTTCCCTCTTTAAAAAACAATAAGTAAAATAATAAAAGCAGCCCATTAACTCATTAACTCAATGAGTCGGTGCAACTACATGTCACGATTTTCACAGGAATTATACAGAATATGTATTTTTGACTCAATACAACTACATGCCAATTAAGGATCTCAATCTTCACAGGAACTGTACAGAGAATATATTATTCCTATTTTATAGATGAGAATACAGAGTTGAAAGAGGAAAATAACTTATTAACAGTCATACTGCTAATAACTGGTGAAGTGGAATTTGCAATCAGGTCTTTTGACTTCAATAGCTGACTATATTCTTCCTTTTCATTGAACTGTGGAAAATATTTTTCTTAACTTAACAAATCTATGCAATACAACCCACATATATGTTTTGACAACCAACAAATAACCCTAGAAGATGTCTCTGTGCTGAATCTACATATAAATTTGCTCTGATCAAGAGAGTCTATTAGCTCTAAATCCCTCTGGACAGCAGCCCTGAAATTACCCGCTTGTGCAGACGTTCTGCTTCCTCTTGATATGCGGCAAGTTGCTGTTTCCATTGTTTCACATTGGCAGTGGACTCCAACAGGGCTGCAGTGAGTTTGGCATTATTTCCTTTAAGGGTAGCCAGTTCAGCCTCCCAATGTTTGCTGATTGCTGCACTAAAATAAAAAAAAAAGAAAAGAAAAGAAAATTCTATCCATTACACTGTATATTGTTACTTTGAAGGGACAGAAATACTCAGTTTTATTATAGGGTTTATAGTCTAAGAATGTTTTCAAAGACAACCTCAAAATAACAAAAACACAAATGCTTTACTGAAATGTTCCTAGTGAAGAAAATCTGGCAAGTGAAGAAATATAAAAAGTACCAAAGTACTAGGCCTAACGTGGAATGGTTCCCACCTTCACTGTGACAGATACAGGTATCTATGCAAGAGTTTCTTCCCATTCTCTTTGGAGTAATAAACATTATATCCTAAAAACACCTATAAACAAAACCTAATAATGATGTATTTTTTTTAAGAGTGTCAAAGCCTAAAGTACAAATTCATTATTTTTAAAATCTAAAAAAAATTTTTTTATAGACAGGATCTGGGCCAGGCGCGGTGGCTCACGCCTGTAATTCTAACACTCTGGGAGGCTGAGGCAAGAGGATTGTGTGAGCCCAGGAATTTGAGGTTGCTGTGAGCTAGGCTGATAACACAGCACTGTAGCCCAGGCAACAGAGTGAGACTCTAACTCAAAAAAAAAAAAAAAAAAGAGAGAGAGAGAGAGAGAGAGATTGAGAGAGACAGAGAGAGAGAGAGAGAGACAGACAGACAGACAGGATCTGGCTCACCCAGGCTGGAATGCAGTGGCACAATCATAGCTTATTGCAGCCTCGAACTCCTGGGCTCAAGCGAGCCTCCTGCCTCAGCCTCCAGAGTAGCTGGGACTACATACAGGTGTATGCCATGGCTCCTGGTTAATTTAAAAGAAAACAACCTTTTTTTTTTTTTTTAGAGATGAGGTCTCACTATATTGTCCAGGCTGGCCTCAAACTTCTGGGCTCAAGTGATCCTCCTGCCTTGGCCTCCCAAAGTGCCAGGATTATGGGAATGATGCATCAGACCTAGCTCAAATTTCATTCCTTAATGAAACAAATGAGGATGCTTAAACATCAATAAGGTTTGAGATATGTAATGCAGTATTTCTTTTGAAATTATTGTCAATTTAATCTTATTCAGAATTTAAAAATGCCAAAAATACAAAAATTTGCTGCAATAAATTGATTTCATGTGATAGGCTACACTTAGAAATTGGTTCTAATGATGATTTCTCTTTTTTTTTTTTTCTGAGACAGAGTCTCACTCTGTTGCCCTGGCTAGAGTGTTGTAGCATCAGCCTAGCTCACAGCAACCTCAAACTCCTAAGCTCAAGCAATCCTCCTGCCTCAGCCTTCCTAGTAGCTGGGACTACAGGCATGCGCCACCATGCCCGGCTAATTTATATATATATATATATATATATATGTATATATATATTTTAGTTGTCCAGCTAATTTCTTTCTATTTTTTTTTAGTAGAGAAGGGGTCTTGCTCTTGCTCAGGCTGGTCTCGAACTCCTGAGCTCAAACAATCTGCCCACCTCAGCCTCCCAGAGTGCTAGGATTACAGACATGAGCCACCACGCCTGGTCTAATGATGATTTCTCATATAATTCCAGTGTCATATATATAAGAAGACTAAAGCAACCTTTTTCCTCATTTAATGCTCTACTTGATAAGTTGCCTAGAGTTAAGTACCTTAGCTTAGACAATTTTCTATTACAAAAACATTTCTATTAGTTGGGAAGAACTTTTTTTTGAGAATTCCTTTCTTAACTTTCTAATGAAGAAAGACTTGCCTCATTTGAAAGAAAAAACTTATTTTTCTTTCTCATTACTGAACAGTTTATTTCTATTAGTAAACTTTTACTAACTTCGTCCCATAACTAACTAGTGATACTTACACTTGACTTCAATCACTGTTTTTGTGTTTGCTAAATTGGCATCACAAAGCAAATGCTTTGGTGGATTGGTATTTTATATTAACTTTAATATGTATTATATAAAAAAATCATAGTTTCTATCATCAACATTCTAAAGCTCATCACCAGTAATAAGACATATCAGCATCATGAACCCCCAGATATTATGCATGGAGAAGGACACAAGACTGTTTCTGTGGTATTTTTGCCAAAAATGCTTAACTTCAGTCAAATAATGAGAAACTGAGAGACATTCTGCAAAATAATTGAAATTCTTCAAAGGTGTGAAGAAAATGAAAAAAAAGACTAAGGAACAGAGTGAAGGAAACAAAGAAGAAGTAACAATTAAATGCAAGGTGGGATCCTGGATAGGTTCCTAGACAGAAAAGGGAGGTTGGAAAAAACTATAGTTTAAGATAGTAATATTGTATCAATGCTAATTTCCTAAGTTTGATAATTATATAATCATTACTCAAGATGTTAACATTAAGAGAAGCTGGGTGTTCTCTGGACTACTTTGACAGAGTAGGTTTTTGAATGTAACAAGATAAGGCAACTTGAGTTGTAATATATTTTGGGCAATCAGCTCACTACAAATTGTGACTGTAAACATTGTACTGTAAATTTTTTGTAGTTTTCCCCCAATAAAAGTTTTGGGGAAAAAAAAAAAAAGAGGAATTTTCTTATCATACTTTGAGATGGAAAATAAAAGAAGGAATTCAATTTTGAAAAAAGAAAAAAAAGAGAGAAGCTGGGTGAAGGGTATATGGGGACTGTACAGTTTTTGCAACTCTTCTGTAAGTCTAAAATTAGTTTAAAATGAAAAGTTAAAAATATTCCTGAAGTTTACTAAGAAAATCTCAACAAAAGGACAGAATCAAACAATAAGCTAAGCTATTAATTTAACAATCCATTTCTATCCTCAAAAAGCAAGATCTTTTTAAATTTTTCCTTTGTGAAATGATTTTTCAGATTCAGATCTTCTGAGTAAAGCTTGTACCAATTCACCTGCTCTAACTGAATTACAGAGTTTTTCTTAAAAAACATCTATCAGTTTTTCCTCTGAAGAGATGAGTTTTATTTAAATGGACCCTTCAATCTGATACTTGAAGTCTTATGAGCTAATTTAAACACTTGCTATATGTAAACAGCAAACCCCTTTAAAAATTAAAGAGAAGAAAAAATGATTTTGAATATTTCTTTCTAAAATCCATTTGTCAATATTATACAATTATAAAGTAAGATGAATTACCACATGTCTTTGTAGCAGGAGAAAGAACAAAAATGAAGGTATTTTTATATATTTCTCTAGGTTTACTTTTATAGTCTATAGGCAACAAAATACATTAAGAATTCAAGAACTCAGCCTACTTCACAATTATTTCAATAATTATTTGTGTGATGTTGGACCCATCTCTCAACTATTTTGATCCTCAGTTCTTCATATGTCAAATAGGAGATTAATCACAGTTCTGCATCTTGCAAATGTTAGCATGTGGCCAATTTAAACAGCTCAAAATTAAATAAAATTAAAAATCCAGCTTCTCAGTCCCATTAGCCATATTTCATGTACTCAACAGCCACACACAACTAGTGGCTACCATACTAGACAGCAAAGATATAACATATTTCATCACAACAAAGTTTTGGACAGTGCTGTCCTAGATCTGTATTTCTTACTTTTTTTTTTAATGAAACAGTGGTCTCACTCTGTTGCCCAGGCTGGAGTACAGTGGCACAATCATAGCTCACTGCAGCCTTGAACATCTAGGCTCAAGCAATCCTCCTGCATAAGCCTCCTGTTACCAGCTTTCTAATTCTGTGTGTTATGGGCTAACTTGTGTCTCCCCAAAATCCATATGTTGAAGTCCTAACCCCCAGTACCTCAACGTATGATTATATTTGGAGAGAGGGTCTTTAAAGAGGTAATTAAGGTTTAATGAGGTCATAAATGGACCCTTCATTAATGGGTGGGCCGTAATCCAATATGACAGTTGTCCTTATAAAAGGAGGAGACTAGGACACAGACACATGAACCCACAAGGAGAAGACAGTCATCTAGAAGCCAAGGAGAGAGACTTCAGAAGAAACAACCCTACAGGTACCTTAATCTCAGACTCCTAGCCTCCAGAACTGTGAGAAAATAACTTTCTGTTAAGTTACCCAGGCTGCAGCATTTGTTAGGACAACCCAAACAAGCTAATACAAATATATATATATTTTTAAATCCACACTACATATCCTATCAATCTGCTCCATCTTCCTGGACTGCAGCAAATGGATTATATTTCCTGTTCTAGTCAAACCTGCTTTTCTGTGACGATCTCTTCATCCCAATCAGATTCTCATTTTCCTTTCTATGAATTTTTGTCCAAATTTTCTACATTCAGAATCTGTTTATAAGATTGCAGTTTTTCCTTTCAATTGAATCAGGTCTTCCCCAACAAGTATTTCCAGTTACACTACTCGTCCTTCTACTTTCCAGTATAGCCTGGTGCTTGCCAATCTGTGCATATTTAGCAATGCACTGACTAAATGAAAAATGAAGGTATTCATTCAAGTAAAAGGTATTCATTATGAAATAAGTATAAAACCAATCTAAGATTAATTAGTAAATATTGTTATACTGAAATCCTAATTAACTTTTCAATACTATTAAAAATTTTAAACATAAATATTTTGGATCTCACATTAAGGATGGGACTTCACACTAGTCTTGGATAGTAAAATTATATGCAGTTTCTTGACTTCTACTTTATTTATTTATTTTTTAGAAACAGGGTCTCACTCTGCTGCCCAGGCTGGAGTGTAGTGGTGTTATCATAGCTCACTGTAGGCTCAAATTTTTTTTTCTTAATTTTTTTTATTTCAGGAAATTATTGGGGTACAAACATTTTAGTTACATGTTATGACTTTGCCACTGAGCTCAATAGATCGTCCTGCCTCGGATTACAGGTGCACTCCACCACACCAAAATTAAAAATTTTTTAATTTTTTGTAGAGATGAGGTCTTGCTATGTTGCCCAGGCTGGTTTCAAACCACTGGCCTCAAGCGATCCTCCTGCCTAGACCTCCCAAAGTGCTGGTATTATAGCCACCATGCCCAGCTTGACCTCCATTTTAAACCTATCATGGATGCATATAAGATAATAGGAATTTCATGTATAAAACAGATTTGGGACTTGAAGAATATACAGAGAACCTGTTTAAGAAAAGGTTAGTGTTCCTGAATAAGATGCCTTGTTTTGGTGTAATTTAAAAATTAATGCGCAACCATCCTTTTCTTGGGGTGCTACTGTCCAATGAACGAGTAGTGAGGGCAGTACTGCTAATGCCTACACAACATGCCCGCATAAACTAGAACTTTGCTGTACTTTGGTGCAATTTTTGGGGGGAAAAAACATCTAAAGAAAAAAGAAAATTAAACATTAATGCTGATTGGCAGGAATACTTTTTATATGATCAGTCCAGGTAGTTATAATACCCCATTAATTATTTTAAAAGACTCAGTTGTTGAAGTATATGTTTAAAGTAGGTTAGCACATTCTTCATATTCATTCTAGGATTTTCTAGTATTTTCATATTTGGTTGATATTTAGACCCAAGGAAGCTCAAGTTTAAGATACAAACCTAGTAAAATCTTAAAATATACTATACATTAACGGTAAAATCTAGGTAGTGTAACATGTATTTTCTACCTGTATCAAGAAGGTAATATCACAATTTCATACTTGGAATTGTATTTATTTGTGAGCATGATGGCTAACAAAAGCATTTCTAAGACTCCTGGGAGCCACAGATAGAGGGGCATTTGTAACTTCTTGCAGGCTCCTTACCTCTGATTTCTATCAGGAACTCAGGAGAAAGAGTAGAGGCTGGGAGGGAGACTAGAGAAAGGATCCTGGATAAGGGGAGAGGCCATCACTGGGGGGAAGTCATAATGCCTGGCCAGGACCCTCCATGGGACCAAAACCTTAAGCCACTGGGAGAAGAGTACCCTCAAATTCTGTCATTCCCCACTTCTCTGGACACAGCTGAAGACCTGTTATGGCTGGGGACAAAGAAAATAAAACTCTGTAACTCTGTGAGAGGAACACAGTTCTGGACTCAAAGGTCTCTGTCCTCTGGGAGAAAGGCAGGAAAATCCTACACAGGACTCTCAAATACACAAGGCTGAATTTACCTGCTACTGGAAGAGGGGTGGGATCACTGAGAAAGCCCCACTCCTGAGATGCTGGGACACAGGGCTTACCTAAGACAGGCTGGACAAAGACAACAGAGAACCTCATCCTATCCTATATCACCAAGCTGACAGCAGCCTTCCACTGTGGGAGGTCAAAACTCTAGAGACAGATCTCCTCTGAGGAGCACACATATAAGAAAGACCAAAAGATGAGTGTGGAACAGCAAGAAAAATACTCTAGCAACCCAGCCCCAATCCTAAGCACAAAGTAATGTGAAGTCTATGATACACTCATGGAAACCACAGCAACAACAAAATCCAAATCCAGTTCAACCCCTGAGTAGACTGACTTAAGTCCCATACTAATAACCTAGCAGAAGAAGAATCATGCCCATTTCTAGGAGGAAATATTATTTACCATTACTGTCCTACACACAACATTTGACATTCAGTAAATTACAGGATGTATGAAAAAGCAAGAAAAAAAAAAAAGTCACTACCAAGAGAGAAAGCAATCAACAGAATCATACTCAGAGATGAACCTGATGTTGGATATATCAAACAAGGAAGTAGATAGCCATGTTAAAGGCGTTAATGGAAAAGGAGGACATCATGCTTACTCAGATTATGAATTTTAGTAGAGCAATAGAAACTACAAGAATCAAATGGAAATGTCAAAAATAAAGAACATGATACAGTCAAAGTTCATGTAGAAAAAAAAAAAGAACATGATTACAGAGATGAAGGATGCTTTTCACAGGCTCACTGAAATTGACATAGCTGCATAAAAAGTCTGCAAACATGAGAACAGATGAATAGAAACTAGCCAAACTGAAACACAAAGAGAAAAAAGAAACAGTATCCAAGACATGAAGGGCCGTATTAAACTAACATGCGTAATTAGAATTACAGAAGGGAAGAGAGAAGAGGGCAGAAGACATATTTGAAGACATAAAGGCAGAGTATTTTCAAAAAATAAAAATAAAATAAATGAAACCACAGATCCAAAAAACACAAAAATGTTAAATAGAGAGGAACAAAAATAACAATTACAATAGTCCTCCCTTATGCATGGTTTTGTTCTCTGTGGTTTTGGTTACCTGCAGTCAACCAATCCAAAAATATAATTAATATATTAAAATAAGCTATTTTAAGAGGGAGAGAAAGACCACATTCAGGTAACTAATTATATACATCATTATTATATATTGTTATCATTGTTCTACTTTATTATTAGTTATTGTTGTTAATCTGTGCCTACTTTGTAAATTAAAATTTATCACAGGTATGTTTGTATAGGAAAAAACATAGTATATATAAGATTCATTACTCTCCATAATCTCAGGCATCCACTTGGAACATATTTTCCATGGTAAAGGGGGACTGCTGTATAAGGAGGCTTCTCATTACTAACTATGCAATCCAGAAGACAATGGAGTGACAGTGTTAAAATAAAACACTTTTCAACCCAGAATTCGACATACTGCGAAAATATTCATTAAAATAAGAGTGAAATATAGACTTTTTCAGACAATTAAGAGCTCAGAGAATTCATTACCAGCAGACACACACTATAAGAACTATTAAAGGAAGTTCTTCAAATGAAAGAGTATGATCCCTGACAGAAATGTGGATCTACATAAAGAGATGAAAGTATCTGGAAATAAAATGATAAATAATTTTATTAAAGGCAATTTAAAGGAGAAATAAGCCTTTTAAACAAATGTTGCTTAAACAACTGGATAACCACATACAAAAATAAATAAATCTCAACCTATATCTCACATCCTACACAAAAATTAGCTAAAACTATAAAACTTTTAGAAGAAAACCTTTGTGACCCTGGGGGTTAAGCAAAGATTTCTTAGCTACAGTACCAAAAGCATGAAACATTTAAGAAATTGATAAAAGGGACTTCATAAAATTAAAAACCTTTCCTTAAATAACACTATCAAAAATACGAAGACATCCTAAAATGCAAAGATGATTCAACGTACAAAATCAAGGCAATATACACAGTAACAGAATGAAGGAGAAAAAAAAACACATAATGATCTTTATTTTTTTGAGATAGAGTCTCACTGTGTTGCCTGGGCTAGAGTGCCGTGGCATCAACCTAGCTTACAGCAATCTCAAACTCCTGGGCTCAGGCAATCCTTCTGCCTCAGCCTCCCAAGTAGTGGGATTACAGGTATACGCCACCATGCCCGGCTAATTTTTTTCTATATATTTTTAGCTGTCCAGCTAATTTCTTTCTTTTTTTTTTTTTTTGTTTTAGTAGAGACAGGGTCTCACTCTTGCTCAGGCTGGTCTCGAACTCCTGAGCTCAAACAATCCACCTGCCTCGGCCTCCCAGAGTGCTAGGATTACAGGCATGAGCCACCATGCCCGGCCTCACATAATCATCTTAATTGAGGCAGAAAAAGCATCTGACAAAACTTCAATACTCTTTTATGATTTAAAAGAATTCAAATGAGGCATAAAAGGAAGCCACTGCATGATAATGCACATGTAAATGCACTTATCACTACTGAACTGTACACTTAAAAATAGTTAAGATGGTAAATTTTATGTTATGTGTATTTACCACAACTAAAAACAAAAAGGCTACACAATGTATGATTTCCTTTGTATGACTTGGAAAAGGTAAAAAATAAATCAGTGGTTCCCAGGGAATGGGAGTGGAAAGGGGAGCTGACTACAGAAGAGTACGATATAATTTTTTGGAGTGAGAGAACTTTCTTTTATCTTGATCATGTTGGTAGCTACACAACTGCACAAATTTGTCAAAACTCATAAAACTGTATACTAGAAAGGGCAAATCGGCCGGGCGCAGTGGCTCATGCCTGTAATCCTAGCACTCTGGGAGGCCGAGGCGGGAGGATCACTCAAGGTCAGGAGTTCGAAACCAGCCTGAGCAAGAGCGAGACCCCATCTCTACTAAAGAAATAGAAAGAAATTAATTGGCCAACTAAAAATATATAGAAAAAATTAGCCGGTATGGTGGCACATGGCTGTAGTCCCAGCTACTCGGGAGGCTGAGGCAGAAGGATTGTTTGAGCCCAGGAGTTCAAGGTTGCTGTGAGCTAGGCAGACGCTAGGGCACTCTAGCCTGGTCAACAGAGTAAGACTCTGTCTCAAAAAAAAAAAAGAAAGGGTGAATCTAACTGTATGCAAATTATACTTCAATTAAAAAATATCATACTACTAAAAGAACAAAAAAAGCTTGTAAGCACTCTTTGATGCTCTTTCTGTGACTGTAGAATTACAAATAATCAAAAGAGTTGGAAAGTCAGGCCTTAGACTGGGTAGAATGGTCTCTAAACTACTCTATTTATGTCTGTCTGTATTTGTTGGCATGGGAAAAGACTGGGTGGGCAGGAAGCAGGATGGCTGTGCCATATAATGAGAGTTAAAAAAAAAAATGAGGTAAATGTGCCTCTAGAGATGGTAACAAGTAGCAGATGGGAGAAGTAGGATTAAAGAGGCAAGGACATGCAGAAAGGAATGGGTCACTGACAAGGCATAATAAAAAAGTGTTTTGGGGCAGTAAGAGACTGAAGCAGGCCTCTGGAAAGGGAAAGAAAAAGATGAAGAGTACAAAGTTTTAATACACTACAACTTGTTTACTTCATTTCCATGAACATGTCTTGAGTCCCTAATATATGAAGTATGATCTGGCCCCAGATAAATTGTCTAATGAACTCTCATTAACCATTTTTTCTACTGGACTTTGCAGAGCCCAAAGTAGTGCTGATTGCACTTAAGAAAATTAGAGTTGAAGTAAATTTTCATAAGAGATACTTTTATGCACAGTAAACAAAAGTACAATAAACTATACCCTCTGAGATTTAATATTCCTGAAATGAGTATTACAGAAAAGCAGTTTAATGCTAAGTTTTTATGTTTCTACATTTTCTTATACGTGATTCCAAAGTAAATAAATACGTACTTTTGAGGCTATTTTATAATACCAACCAAAATTTTATCTGTGTTGGTAAATTTGAATCTTTCAGAGAACATTCTTGCTTCAGCTACTTTATGAGCTGCTCCTTTAATAATCCATCTTTCTAGAGCAGTGTGAAATACAACTTAGGAAATAAAGTGTTTTTGCTGTTTATCAATCTTCCCTGTTCTCTTTGTAGCTTCTTCATATATTCCTTTCATCAAGTATATAAATGCTTCTGTTAGAATACCCTATGCAATTTCAACTTACAATAAATTCTAAAGGGTATCCAGAAGGAAGTTCTACATGTGAACTATCTCAGATGTTTGTTCAATTTTCACATAGCCCCATACTGTGCACATTAATTTTGAAAAACATTCCTTTCTTTAATCTTCAAATCTAAGATATCACATTCCCCCCCCCCATTACACTGATTTTTAGCAATAATACCTTAGGATTAATTCCGACACCCAGATTTTAAGTTAGCATCTTACATTTCAGGAATATTTGTTTAAAAATGTTAGGGTTCGGGAAAACGGCGGAATAGGAGTGCCCTCCTGGCTCTCTGCTCTCAGAGTCGGAGGTGAAATAGGCAGACCACTGCACGCGAGTGAACTCCACTTCTACAGGACCAGCTCTGCGGATCTACAGAGAAACAGCGTGGGACACAGGACCTCAGTAGAAAACAGAGGTGAATCGGAAAACTTCTCGCGAAGTAGAGAGACTGTCGGGTGCCTTAGAGAGGGAGCC